>PVIR01001001.1:26935-105855 GCA_004026965.1 Petromus typicus
GGTTATTTTGAGACAGGGTCTCACTTTGTGGTTCAGGCTGTCCCTGAGCTAAGCCTCAAACTCACATCACAGCAATCTTCCTGCCTCTGCCTCCCGAGTGCTGGGATTAGAGGCGTGAGCCACCACACCCAGCACTGTGGTATGTGATACTGGTTGCTGCTGGGCGTGAGTCTCCACAACCAGTATTGTATGTGGTTAGAATCGAACCCAGGCCCTTGCGCTTGCAAGATAAGCGCCGGAACCACTGAGCTAACTCCCCGGCCCTACTAAGGCTATATCTTATCCCAGTTTACTTTACCTCCCTATCCTCAGTTTGAAAAACACAGACTAAAATTATTCTTATAAGGTCTAGTGACAAAATAATTAAGTGTAATTCTTTTATAAAACCTAAGTATACACAAAGCTTAAGTGGAATTTTAAAGCTAGAATAACAAGAAACTGTGTTTAAAGTTTTATATAAAACTAAAGATTCACTGGAATATTTACATGTAGAAATATGAATATATGAAGTCTCAAAATCCAAAGGAATCTTTGATATCAGATTTTAGTTTAATGTCCTCATGTTACAACTAAAGAATCTTATGGCCAACATACTAAGTGTGTTGTCCAAATGTATGAGCTCTAATATATGTTTGCGACAGAACTGCTTTCTCCAGTAAAAAAGAATTATTTATTAAAGTATTAAATTTATTATTCCAAACATTACATGTATTATGCACCACAGTTTGATAAGTTATGAAAATATATTTGCAATATTCTACATAAAGAACATGAAAGTCTTACAAGTCCTCCACAAAGGATAGATAAAAGGACATACCACACATACACACACACACACACACACACACACACACACCCTACAGCCTCATATTTCCTTTTAATATGCCTTTAAATATGTCTTCAAAGCTATATTTAGAAGTTTACTGGCATTTTAATTTGAATACATTTGCAAAGTTAGTATTTCTCAAATTTTTAAATACTCTCTCATGGAGAATATTATTCATCCACTGGCACCTTCTTTGCATCCACTGACTTTTTTCTAGCCAGAATCCAACCACTACATTATTTCTTATCACATGCAATATGCTGCTTTCCCAGGATACTGTATTCATTTTGACAGTAAGGAAGGTATGCCTCAGGAGCTGACATCTCTAGAAATGCTGCTGTATTTGGTCCGGCTTTCAAAAGAAAGATGTCCAGGAACTAATCAGTGTTTTAACCTGTAATTTTATATGAGTTTCTACTGATGATTTGCATTAGTAGAGTCGTGAAAAATAAACTTCTGTTGTTTATTTCCCTCATCTAGAGTATTTTGTTATGTCAGCCTGAACTAATGAATTCATGAACATTGCTGGGTATTAAAATATTTGAATTGTGTAAAGTAGTGGTGCTGGCCAGAGAAAATACTATGAGGGCACATATAGAATCTTATGATGGCAACTTTGTTAGCTTTTTGGTTGACTCCATTTGTTGGATCATCTGAATTCAATTGAATACTTTTTTGTTTTATTTTGTTTCTGTATTTAAAAACCTAGCTTTCTTTATTTCTCTCTCCTCTTTTCTCTTAGTGGTTCCAAGTTGTTAGCACAGTTGTTGGTATTAACTTGTTGAGAAACACAGATGCTATTTGCTGGTATTCAGAAGCAACTGAGTCTTTATGTTCTTTCCATTTGTTCCTTTCTCCCCTGAGGAATAGATGATACATGGCTGCCTTTGCATTGTTTTGCTGAGGTTTATTTCCCTGACTTGCGTTTTTTGTTCATTAGACAACCGCAGAGCATATGATAAATAGTCATTGGGAAAATAACGTGTTAGACAAAAATGCAACAGTGTGTTTCACAGAAAAGGGATGTCATAGATGCATTATGCCTAGAATAGAACAATTTAAAGATTCTTTGTATGTTAGAAAAAACCATCTTTCTTTTTTTAAGACATGAGAAAGAACCATTTAGCCTGTGTGATAGGTGATTACTGGGCAGAAGAATGATTAAATGTATGTTTGGCTACAGTCCTACCGCTCTTCTTGTACCGGCTCATAAGACTATGTAAATACTTCCTCAATGGAAAGATAAGTACTGAAACTTTGTCTTTATCTGTATGTGTGCTCCCTAGAGTAGAATGACCTTGAGATTAGGGATTCAGTTAGCTTGTTTTCACCATCCGAAGGCTTGTAAAAGATTTTCAGTATTCATTTGTTGTACTGAATTGCATAAAATGTTCATCAAATCTATTTTTTACTAAGCCAGCCAATATAGTTCTTTAAACATTGAAAACAGTGTTTTCTTCCTCTACTGCGCTCACATCGTGGCATTCCATTTCATAGTACATATTAGATATCATTCCACCCAATTAAATTGAGTGGGCATAGACAAGCTCTTAGGAGAGATGAAGATTTTTGAGGTAAAGTTGAAAAAAGTGAAATGATTAATTTCTGGATTGATCAGCAGTGAGAAAGTTTTAAAAGTATTTTTTGGTTCAAAAAATTGAAGTGCTAAATCAAGAATATGAAAAACTAAAGCATAGTTAAGCCATTTGCCTTTGTTGTCAGTACAAGGCTGTGACTAGATTATGTGGGAGTAGAACTATGCAAGCACAGAGACAAATTCCCAGGGAAGCAAAGGTACAGTTAGAACTTTTTCTTTCCAAGTGAGATAGTTAGCACTTATTTTTTGAAATCATATTTGATGATTTGATATTTTAACAATCTATTTTAGTTCTTTATTTAGGTTTTTTTTCAAAGAAAATTTAATGTTTTATCTTGAAATAGTTTAAGATTAGATTCCTGTTTATTCCTCATGTGTAGGAGTAGTCTCACTCTCAGTTTTAAATTTAAGTTCTCAGCCCCTCTGGCCCTTTCTCTCTCCTCCTTCCTCCTGCCTCAAGTATCTTTTCCTGTTCTCTCTGAAGGCACCTTGCCTGTGATCAGACAAGTCAGCTGAACTGTACAATTTTCTCTTTCCTTTCCTTAATTTGGGCCCTTAAAGAAAACGCATTAGCAGGAGCTGTAAAGTCAATCTGACAGACAAGATAATGTTATATTTAATTTGTGTTATAGCAAGCAGAATGAAGCTTTTAATAATTTCTTGGGGTTTGGAATTGAGTAGAAATTTCCTGTCCTTGCCAGCGCTTACCATTTAACAAAGTCATAAATATTTTCTGAAAAATAAATTATTTCAGCTAAGTCACCATTACGTGAAAACAAAAGATTTTATCCCATTCTCTTTATCAGTGAATACTGGATTTCACAAACAAATCTTTAGTGTATCCATGTCCATAAACCACTAAAATTATACATGGAAAATTTTGTTTAGAAGTATGTCCCCCAAAGAAGAGGAGCTGTAACTCTCAGTGTATTCTTAAAAGTATCAAAAAAGCTTAAAAAAATTATTTCAGGAAAGAAGTATGTGGACAACTACTTGTCAGATAGTTCGACATCCAAATGTAGTACAAAAATATTTGAGCATCAAAATAAATTTTAAATGCCTTAAATTCATTAAGAAAATGTTCCTCATTCAAGATTTAATTCTTCCATTCACAATAATAATTTAGAAACTTAAAGTTCAATGTGATCTATTTTTGTTTTAACAACTTTTTCTATCCTTGTGTTCTTTTTCAGATATTTTCTTTGTTCCCTCACTTTCAGGATCCTTTTCAGCATGTTATTATTCATCTTGTCTCTGCTTTTCTGTTTTGGAAGCCATTCTTTCATCCATTATTCTGAACCCCATTACTTTTCCCAACAGGACCACTTGATGGGCATTTCCTTTTACTTTCCTGTTCTCCTTCCTATACTTCTGCCTGCTTGAAGGAAGTGCTCTGGCAAAGAGTCTTGTTACCATGGGAACTGTCAGGTCCAACAGCATACCCAAGTCTGGAAAAACATCATTGTGTGACCCTTTTGTGGACTGTCCTTAAAAGAAAGGCTGTGTCAGTAAGTAGAGTTAGAAATTTATAATATGGAACTAAACTTACAGAAAACACTCTCTTTTCACTTGAGAAGGTTTAATTTACATAGTCATTGGAAGGGGGAGGATAGGAAAAGCTTAAGGAGAAGAATGTAAATTTGCTTCTCATCATTCATATTTAGACAAATTTGTCTCATACTGGTTCCCACAGTGTAAGATAATTTTATCTTATTACAAGTCTGCTGAAAATTCTTCAGGCATTTTGAGGTAAACCTAAACTCCTTGGTGTGGCTTGAAGAGTTTCTAATTCTCTGCACTGCCTACTTCTCATATCCTAACTCCTGGCTCCACTTCACCTTTTCCTCTGCCATACTGTATATTTTTATTATCAATCTTTCACTCCCCATTCATTACTTAACTGTGCTGATTCATTGGCCAAAAGGATCACTTTTCCATTTTGCCTTTATTATTTTACTCACTCCATCCATCTCAACACAAACGATAATTCCTTACATTTGAGGTGTCAGTTCAGGAGGAGAAACAGTTTTGATCTCTAAATTAGGGATTATAATTTAGATGTTTCTGACTGGAGAGTTAGATGAGTTATCAAATTTGTGAGGCGAAAGGAATGATGAGTGGAAAGCAAAAAACTAAGCCACCTGCTGAAGGTATTTGAGCAAGGTGTGAAAGCATCCTGCAGATCAGTATAGCACAAAGTGAGGAATCTGCTTTGATCTGGGGTGGACATCTCAGACTGCCATGGAAGTGATTTATACTTGTTATTCCAGAGTATCCAAATTGAGGACTACAATAGCAATAACATTAAAATAAGCAGCTCTGATCCTTGGTGTCAGTGTTCCATTTCCAACAGAGCCTCATTTAGGTCCTAAGGGAGCTTAACAGTGACAGTTGGGGTTATATGTAATTTCAGTGGCACAAAATAACAAAGTTGTAGCAATAAATGGAATATTGGTATTATATTGTCAAGTGTGCATTAGGAAAAAGTCATCATTCTGTTGACAGAATTAATTAGAGGATCAATATGTAAAAGAAAAAAAAATTGTCAGGAAAGGATTTACTTTACTGATAATTGAATTCTGCAGATTTGTCCCAATGCAAACCTCTTTTTCAATCTGTCTAAAAAAAAACTCTTGTCTTTACAACACAAGTCCAGCATGTGTAGACCAGCAAATAAATTCTACTTACAGGATTAAATACACAGAAAAAGGGAAGTTCTCATCTCATTAAAAGTTAGAAATCTTGCATGTAAAGATCTATAATTGATCTCTACCTGGTAAATAATCACTATGTTATATTTAACTGTTGTGCCAACCACATACAGACAAAGAAATGGATTGTTTAACTATCACATATCCTAGAATATCTATCAAAACAAAATTATGATATTTGGTTTATGCTGACCTCATATTTTGAATGTTTAATTAAAACAATTCATTGAAACAATTCATTTGGTAAATTCATTTACTAAATACATATTAAACATAACAAAACACCAACTTTTGCTCTGATTAAGCTTAAATTTATAATGAAATAAGTATTAAAATAATTGGTCCATTCATCACAGTGCCGTTCGGTTAGTGATAAAAAGGAGAAATATCCCTAAATTCTTTTGATCTTATGGACTCCAGGCTAAATTAGCTCAACTTTGCAATACCATAAAGTATATGAAAGTGAAGATGTGTTTTTATTTTTTCTAGCTGTTATGTATAAATCCCATTGTCTTGAAAAATTGTGATTCAATAAAATCATTTTTCTAAGTTCCATACATGAGTTTTGCTGCACAGAATTAACTTGGTTCTAAAGGATGTTTACATATCTAAGCAATCACTTTCCTACTTTGTGGTTCAGGTTGCTAGCAATGTATGAAGTACAAATCTCAATGTTCTAGGAAAGCAATTTAACAATTTCTAATGAAATAGAAGAAGTAGATTATCCTCACTTATCAAAGAAGCAAACTTCCAAATGACTTCTTATGAAGTCCTGTCTCGAGTCAACAACAGAAGGACTTGAATCTATGTGGTTGAAGCATGAAGCTTTTTATTCTAACTTTTCTCAAACCATCTTTCCCCTCAAGAAATGTCATGTGTGATTTCCAGAATTAATGAAATAATTGACCCCAAAGTACTTTCCTGAGACTATGTATCTCTACAATGAAGTATAAAGAAAAGGTAAGCATTTTTGTTGTGCTAATCATTCATTGAACAGAGAGGCACTCAATTTAAGAGTAGATTTAAATGAATTTAAATAAATAATTTTCTGCATGTATTGGCACAGAGACAGTCAGAGAAAGCTGAGAGGGTATGGAGTAAGTTAGGAAGATACAAATTTGAAATTTACTGTGATCTGGTGAGAAGAGAAAAGTAACTCAAGCAGAACTCTTGTGAATTATGGGGCTCTCTACCAGTGCTGCCAATCCCAATGCAGAGAAATGTGTTCTCAAGGTTGATAAATGGAGGAAAATAAAGCATGAGAATAAGACAGCAAAATTGGAGGAACTCTGTGGGAGCCTTCAGAAGCCACACAGAGAAAAATGTCCCCTTCAGCCCTGGGAAGATTGCCTAGCTTGGAGTGGGAAGTGTTCCTGGCTAAAAGCCTCCATTGAGGTTTGGAAAGAGTTGGAGGGAGGATGAGACACATAGTGAGACCAGAGAAGGAGAGCCTGGGACTTGGGAGTCTTTTAAAACTCACAAAGAAGAAAGTGGGAGGGAATGCTTCACAGTTCCAGAGAGCTGAGGGGAAACAAGAGAAGGCCAAGGGAACAGAGGCTCTTAGAGCTAATGGAGGAAGATAATTTGTAGAAGACAAGCTGTTTTGGCAAGATCTTGCACCTATGGCTACCGTTTCACCTCAAGTTTCTGGCACTTATGCAAACCACTGAAGTGACTCTCAATTGTATGGAAATCTTTGGTAGGACTGGTGCCACATGATTCAGTTTCTCTCCAGTTGTCTGTATGTAGCACATTGTTTCCTGTAGAGAAGAGATCATCAACTTTTCAAACATCACAGAAAAATTACACTTCTCAATGGAACATATAACATCTTTCTAAATAACTGTCAAAAATTCATTATTGGAAAATCAATTCAACATCTTATTTCCAACAACAAATTAAAGATGTTCAACAACTGACTTTCAGAGCACCCTGGAGTGTTTTCTTATTCCTTTGACCAGGCATTCTTGCAGAACCTTTATCACATCTCTCCTCTGCCCTCATTTATTGGCCATATCTAGCAGAAAGTCACACTTTCAACATTTCAGTGCTATTTACCTCCTAGAAAGAAATGATTTCCTATCTCTTTATCATAAAAGATAACAGTTTTCTCATAAAGATTTTTAAAGAGGTTTATTTATATTTTCAAAATGATTAATGATTATCAGCATGTGTGTATGTGTGTGTATGTGTGTGTGTTTTACCTTTTCATCCCACCACACACTGATTATAGAATGCCTAAGTTACAAGACAACAACTTTTAAAAAGCAAATGAAAAACTGGCACTATCATGTTTTAGTAAAGATGTAGAACACTTCAGGTTTTTTAATGTTGCTTATCAGGATGCTTAATAGCATGACCACTCACACTTTGGTCGTTTCTTATGCACCTAAATCTACCTGTGGCACAGCAATCTTATTCTTAAGAAAAATTCTTCTTCCATTCCCTAGAGAAATTAACATGTATATCCCTATAAAAGCCTGTACAAAAATACTGAAGCACCACACTTGTAATCATCCCAAACTGGAAACAACACCCATCCGTTCAATGGGTGAATGATCAAAGCACATTAAATTCATACCCAGATATTATTTATTAGGCAGGAAAAAATTTTTGGTGCATGTAAAAATATGGATGAACTTCAACTGCATATTTGTAGATAAAATAAGACAGTCTAAAAATGTTACACATTGTATCACTGATCGGTATATTTTATAAAAGACAGAACTAGAATAACAGAAAACTAATCAGTGGCTGTGCAAGTGTCACAGTGGGTTACAGGTGAGGGAAGAGTATGACTATAAGAAGTAGCGCAAAGGAATACAAAACTGTCTTTATGCTGATTGTGAGGATGTTTATATGAATGTTGATATGTATTAAAAGCTATAGAGCTATATATTCATGAAGAAGAGGGGAATTAAAGTTATGTAAATCACAAATAGTAAATGTTGAAGGAGTGTACTTTTACTACATTAAGTAGTATTGGCCTTCACCCCATTACCCCCTGAACTGGATAGTCACACCTTATCTAGATTTAAACATTCTATTTTTAAAATACCGATTTAAGGCCTTACATTGTATGTGCAAGAAAATTATGGGAAATGTTATAAAATATTATTATAAGACATTAAAGAAGATTTAAATAAATGGACATGCTTAATGAATGGGAAAACTCCATATCATAAATGTCATTTCCTTGCAAATATGTGTTCAATTAAATTCTAGTCATAACCTCAACAGGTATTATTTTGTTTTACAAGACTGTAAAATTTGTATGGACAAAAAGGAACCATGATAGCTGAAATAGTTTTGAATAAAAATACAAAGGAGGATGTGAAGTACTGCAGAAATCCCTCTTTAGAATGAAAGATTTATTGTGTGCCACCAAAATGGTAAGGTTCTTAACAGACACTGATTACTTGTCAGTTGCTATTGAGTATTGCTTCAACTTAAAACCATCAACACCAACCACCTTCAGGGCCATGAAATCTTCTCACTGGACCATTCCCATCCTCTGAAGTATCTCATGTCTTTTGTCTTTCAAGTAGATCCTTGATCCTCCTGCTACTTTTGGGTGTCGTGATCAATCTTTGTTTAGCACATCAAGAATCCAGCAAGACTCCTATCCAGTAACAACTTCTCTATATACCTGCTTCTTGGCCCACATGAGGTGAATAGCTTTTCTTTGCCATAACTTTCTGTCATGATGTACTGCTTCACCAGAAATGGAGTCAAGTGACCATGTATTTACACCTGTAAAGATATTAGCCAGAGGGCCAGGGAGTTAGCTCAGTGGTTCCAGCACCTGTCTTGCAAGCACAAGGGCCCGGGTTTGAATCCCCGGAAACTGCATACAATACTGAGCATGGAGACTCACCCCAGGAGCACTAGTACCACATACCACAGTGCCGGGCGTGGTGGCTCACACCTGTAATCCCAGCACTCAGGAGGTAGAGGCAGGAGGATTGCTGTGATGTGAGTTTGAGGCTGAGCTCAGGGCCAGCCTGAACCACAAAAGTGAGATCCTGTCTCAAAAAACCTAAAAAAAAAAAAAAAAGGTATTAGCCAGAATAAACCATTTTTCTTTAATTTAACTTTCTTATTTTCAGGTATTTTTTTTGTCAAAGAAATGTGAAGCTGACTAATACAGAGATGCAACACAAACAGATCCCAGAGAAATCTTTGAGTGATGATGAAACTGTATCTAGACAGACCAATTATTTTGAATCAGAGTATTAGAAAGAGAAAGATGGAGAGAGAGAGGTCAAGGAGAGAGACACCGAAAATGCACTCCATAGATCCAGTTGAATGATTGAATAATATCCAGGATATGCAAGAGCAGAAATGACCTCAAGATGGGGAAAAGAATGTTCAAAAACATTAGAGATAATAATTCTCAGGTCCCACACAGGCAAAGAATAATGCTTATTTTTTTTGCTAGAAAGGTAAACTCCATAATTCGTGAACTAATGGATACAGTGTTCAGAAGAGCTTTGCTGAACTAGATGAAAATAGTTACTCCTAGAAAAAAAATCAATGCTTAGATTTTTGCCTAATAAATTATAAAAGTAATTGCCAAAAGGAATACAATAGTTCCAGTTTTTAACTGTGGTCCAGAACAAGGTTCAAGAATAAGTCTTACTATACAAAGATAAATATATAGCACCCAAGAAGGTAAAACTCATATCTTATACTCAATCACAAATTACCAGAATACAGGGACAAGAAAATATGCCTACTGCTATGAGAAAGATAAAAGCCAATGAAGTAAAACGTAACTCACCACTAAAAGGTATGTAAGAATTAAACATTAGAAAAATTAGAAAAAGACATTAGAAAATTATTATAACTGTAATCCATATGTTCAAAAGCTAAAGGTAATATTAGATATGTTGAATAGAGAGATAAAGATTATTTTTAAAGGCCCATTTCAAACATCTAAAGGCAAAAACCAGAAAATGAGTGAAAGATTAAAATAAAGAAATCAGTGGAATTTAGTTAGATTAAACATGGCAAAAGTTTAGTGAATTTGGAGACACAACATTGGATTATCTTCCAAATGGAACCTAAATAGAAAAAGAGAAGAGAACTGGAAAAAAAAAAAAACCCCACAGAATCAGTGAGGCAACTTCAGATGGCTTACTGTATTTGTAACTAGAATTTATGAAGAAAAGTAAGAACTAGAAAAAGATAGCTGAGAAAGATAATAGAAAAAAATCAAATGTATGAAAATTAAATCTCTATAAAACTCAAAACTCCTTAGAACAAAACATATAAATAATAAGTGCCGGGCGTGGTGGCTCACGCCTGTAATCCCAGCACTCGGGAGGCAGAGGCAGGAGGATTGCTGTGATGTGAGTTTGAGGCTGAGCTCAGGGCCAGCCTGAACCACAAAAGCGAGACCCTGTCTCAAAAAACCTAAAAAAAAACAAACAAACAAACAAACAAAAAACATATAAATAATAAAATGCCAAAGTACATCATAAACATATGCAAAATAAGTAATGAGAAAATCATGTAAATAGCCAGAGGAAAAATGTTGCATTATATACAAAGAAACAAAAATAATGACGACAGATTTCTTGTAAAATGAAACACATTGTACCTGGAAACACAATGAAGCAACATTTTTAGAGTACTGGAAGGAAAAAAAATATCTGTCATTCTAGAATTCCGTACCCAATGGAAATATCTTTCTAAATATGGAACATAAATGGTTTTTTATAATATAAAAAGGTAGAAAATTTTTATCACTAGTAGTCTGGAATGGGGTTATTGAGCCATTACAAACATGTCTGTTCTTATGGCTACTTCCTATGTCTTTTTTACTTTGTGTAGTCTTAAAAAATGTTAAAGAAATCCTTAAAGCAAAAGAAAAATAATAACAGTAGAAATTTGGATCTACACAAAAGCAATATGGGGCTTTTGTAAATTTTTCAGGTATCTTTAAAGAGAGTTTAGTATGTAAGCAAAAGGAACAACAATTGAGTGTGGAGTTGCAATATATGTAGAAGTAAAGTGACAATAGAAGTACAAATACTAAGAAGGCAGAAATGAAAATAAACTATTACAAATTCTTTATATTGTATTATAAGAGGTAGTATGATATCACCTAAATTTAGACTGTCATAACCTAAAGATGCATACTATAAACAACAGAGTTCCCTAAGATAACAAAATAAGGAATTGTACCTGATAGGTTAACATAGCAGATAATACGTTTGTCCAAAACACTGGACTAATCTAAAGAAAAACAAAGAACATATAGAACAAAAGGAAATAAATAGGTCAGTCATTCAAATAATGCTATATTAATAATCACAGGAGGTGTAAAGGTCTAAATGCCCCCAATTAAAAAGCAAAAACTTATATTTAGAGTGAAAAGTTAAGCCTTGTGTATGTGAGCCCTACCAAATACTCACTTCAAGTATTAAGGTACAAACAAGTGAAAAAATAGAAGTATGAAAAGATATACCCTACTCACATTGACAACAACAACAAAAAAGTAGAATGGCTATGCTGATACAGGATGAAGTAGATTTCAGAGCAATGATTATTATTAGAGATACAGAAGCTGTTTTATAATGATAAAGGAGCAACTTGTTGCTAGTGTTTTTCTTTTTAAAAAAATTTTATCTTTGCTGGTACATTATGAATGCACATCATACCTTGATGTATCTACCTTAATATTCAAGGCTGCCTAAAAGTAAGTGGAATGCAATAATATACACAGGAAATATTACCTCAGGATTATTTTATCACTTTCTCTTCTCTACTTTGCACCACTGATCATCAGCATTGTATCAGCAGGAAAACTAACTTGTTACCTGTCTCAGAAATAGAAGCTAACTAGAGACTTTGATTTGACTCATAGTAACTGAATATATTATCCAAACAATAATGACTATTATGTTGGATTTAAAAATCTATGTAATTGTAATATTTTTTAACTTAAACTTTTGATAACTTCACTGAAATCTCAGCCATCAAGGAAAAAATACAAATCTTCTTTGGGCATTAAATATACTGTAAATATCATCATAGACTCAGAGTTTGAAAGGACTTCATAAATACTACATTACTGCTCTTTTATATAAAGAAAGAAGTTGAAGGCGAGAAGAATTGGATGACCAGACTGATGTCACACAATAAAAAAAGGCTAGAACTCATGCCTTCTGACTCAGTAAGAGTTCACTGTTTCAAAGTTCAGAAGGCTTCAATATAGACATGACTCAATGAATAAATAAAGAACGAGCATCCCAGTTATGCTCCTGACATTTAACCCTAGTTTAAAATGCACTGACTTATTATCAAACAAAATTCACTCTAATGACAAAATCCTTACCCCCAACCTTCCTGCATTAACAAGTTTCTGGTTTTGAAAAAAGACAGATTGAGAAAAGTATTAATTACCCTCATCTCTTTCATTCCTGTCATTTCTGCTGTTATATCAAGAACATGGCCCATGAGGGATGGGGTACTATAGAAAAAACTGAACCAGTACAAACTTCTCCATTGTTATGGTCACTTTCTATGTCTTCTTAATTTTATGTAGCTGTATTTTTGTTTATCTTCATTACTGGGCTTTTTATTAAACTACTCACATAACTTTTCCAGAGACTTGGAGAACATTATTCAGTCTTCTCAAAGCTATCCAAGGCATAAATTATATGTAAAAGAGGAAGGTGAGTCTGAAGTAGCACAGAACCACTGATCTATCAGAATGAGTGGGGGAAATCTGCATGTATTACCTAAATTAATATCAGTTATTAAGAAACAGATACACAAGTATGAGTTTTGGCATGAATATACATGCATAGAATATTTCTTTTGTTCTTTCTATTCTGCCAATGTTTTATAAGATTACTCCATAAACACAGTCTAGGTAGAAAATACTAGTCCCTTTTGATCCAATTCAAGATCAGAATTTAATTATCTGATATATTCTACATGCAGGGTTTTCAGAAATTTTAACTGAATCCATAGGAATGAGAAGTTGTAGATGATAAAACAAAGCTGAACTTTAAAGGGACTTAACTTGTGAGTAACATAATATATTACCAAAAATAACTGAAGTCTAGCTTTTAAACTATGTTCCAGACAATGTTTTCAAACATTAGGGTGCATAAGAATCACAAGGTTTTCCCTGGCTCTTCTCTCAGAAATTCTGACTTAGCAGGTCTGGGATATAGAACTAACTTTTTTTTAATCTTTATTGGTACATTAAATATACACATCATGATTGCACTCCATAATGGGGATTTGTACCAGTATAAGACACAACTTAATTCTCATTTTTTCCCATAGCCCTACCCACCCTACCACCCCCAAACTTTTGTTTTTAACAAGGTTGCCAAGGAATGTGGCTGCAATTGCATTTATGTTGAAAGAAACTGGTCAGACTTCTATTTGGTAGCCAGTAAATCTTTAACATTCCACTTCCACCAATTATTAGGTAGGAATTCTTAGAAAAGTTCCATGACTTCTCTGTCTCATATTCAAAATGAGAATAGAAAGGCAGTCTCTGTCTCATATTCAAAATGAGAATAGAAATGCAGTGTTTTGTGAGTATTAATGAAGTAATACATGAATCTACCCCGGTACATAGTAGATGCTTGAGTAATATTAGTTTCTTTTCCAAACCACATACTATATTTCTTTTTAATCTGAGCCCAAACTAAAATGTCTCTTCATTGTTCATTAAACTAAGTATAAACAATTCCACATATTTAAGATCCAAAAAAATCACATACCTCTACTCAAATGATCAGCTTTTAGTCTCAGAAATATTTTTGTTTTATCTGAATGACTGAGCCATGACAGAATACTGATGCAATCACATAGTTAGGTAGGATGCAAAAGCAGCTGATGCAAGAATTTGAGACTTATTTAAATAAATAAAAGTAACCTCAAGTCTATATATACTACCCTGAGTATTAAATAAGAAAACATGCTTTAAGAATGAATTAGAAGTTATACAGTATTCCTTCTCATAGATGTTGGTCAAGATAAATCTTGTTCATCATTAGACAGCTATTATTCTTCCTCAACCTCTTATTTCCATAGTCATCCAAAAGCCTTAGATATGAGAATTTTGTTTTGGTCAATAGATAATGACAATAAAGAAACAGCACATCAAATGACCTACAGAGCTCAACCTTCTGAGATACATGAAAGTTTCACTCCTTGTCAGGTCTTAATCAAAGTCAGAGGTCATAAACAAACTTTGCCAAGACCCTTCTAAATGGAGCCCTGTCTTAAGACTTTATCTTCATCCTGCCAGACCTACCAAAACTTTCCTATTCCACATATTTAAAAAAAGGGCATCCCATTTAATGATGACAGCACAAAACATTGGAACAAGAAGGTTGAAAAAAGCTAGAGATATAAAATTGTGATTTTAAATACATACTCAGTTCTCATTTTTATCAAAACTATAAAATACAGAATTTTAAGTCATAAACTAAATGTGAATTAGCATACAATAAAACAAGAAAAATTATTTCTTTCTCCCTAGCAACTTAACCTCACTCCTCAAAGGCAACTCCTTTAAAATATTTCATCTATTGTGTATGTGTGTGTGTGTGTGTGTGTGTGTGTGTGTGTTTTGTGTGTGTTTTCCTGGCAGTTGAACCCATGATTTGACATCAACCTAAACCCTATCCCTTTTTATTTTTTATTTTGAAACAAGATGTCACTAAATTGCAAAATTGCTCATAGTGGATTCAAACATACAATCTCCTGCCTCAGTACCTGCAAATGCTGGGATTACAGATGTGTGTTACCGGTTACCAAGCTTCAGTTGTTTCCTCTATCATTTATTTTCGTGATTATAAATAACTTGCAGTTAACTTTGTCTATGTAAATTTGAGTTGCTGCTGGTCCAAGTCATGTATCATAATTTTATTTCCTTTCCTCAGCATATGTTTGTTCTTCCTAACGTTACACATTACCTCTTTTAAAGGAATTCAACTGATTACTTTTAAGTGCTGTTATGTCCTCTAGCCACCAGCATTTTAACAAAAACACCTACAAACATAACCTGTCAAGTAATTTCTCATTTCCAGTTTTTCCTAAAGACCTTCTCCCTAGACTTTACTTAGACTTTCTATTTTAATTGAATTTGTTTCCTAAATTTACACTGATTAGGGGCCCCAGGAATTCCATTATTTTTTTTTCTTTTAGTAAAGGCTGACTCATTTTTAATGACTAGAGTTTAAGAGCAAAATTTTTAAAAGCACAATTGCTTCATTTATATTACACACACATACACACACACACACACACACATATATACATTCTATTTTAAGGTGTGTGTGTGTGTGTGTATATATATATATATGAATCATATATATATATGAATCAATTTATAAATTACTCTTAATAATGGTAACCGATATATTTGTATAAATGGTAAAATTTAAACAACTCTAGAAAAACCTAAAAAATGGTGACAGGTTTTCCAGATGAGAATGCCAAAGGCTGGAATATTATCAATGAGAAAGGCTTTTAAAAACTTGTAATTTTCTTTTGTGTTCCACAGTTTCTCTGAGAGTTGATTGTCATCTGATTTTGGTATTCACTATAATTGAACACTATGTACAAGTAACAGGAAAAATCAATGAGCTATAGACTCACTTGAAAAATTTTAAAGCCTTCTCAATAGGGTTTAGTTATCATGTTTTGCTCTCAAATAGCAGCACTGAAACAAGCAAAAAAAAAAAAAATACCAGTAATTGGGGTCAGTGTTCAGTCAGATCTACCCTAAAAAGATTCTCAAACCAAGTACTGAATGGTGTGCATGTCCTCTGTTAAAATAAAACTTTGGCTTCAAAGATCCCTCTAACTTTTCCATTAGGTAAAGTTAATGAGTTTCTTTGACTAAGATGTTATGAAGGTGTAATTCTCAAAAATGAAAGTTTAAGTCCTTCAAACTCCATGTATAAAAAAGATACTTTTAAAAGAAAAAAATACATTAATTTCAATGTTTTTAAGTTGTTTAAATTTCTTTTTTTGCTAAGTAAAACTCTTGTGGGCTTTGGGAAGAAAGTGTCAAAACAGAAAGATATGAAGTTCCAGGTTCTTGACAGAAACAAGTAGTCAAGGGTGAAGTTCAGTGTCACATGCCAAGAAGGAAACTGTAGGTTGTTTGATAGGGAAATTAGACCACTCATGTTTTGGTCAACATCTTATTGAAACGTACATAGTTCCTGCATAGCCTAAGAAAAGACTAGAAAACCAAAGGAACCCTGACTTTTCTGAGAAAGGCTGACAAGTGGCCTGTGCATCTGTTTCCCAGAGCTTGCCTACTGGTTCCCTGAAGTCTGATGTGTACCTGCAGATAGACCATACTTCTTGAAAACCATCACTTACAATTTCTAAGTGCCAGTTTCTTTTTTTTTTTTTTTCTTTTTTTAAAGTTTTTTGACACAAGGTCTTGCTTTGTGGTTCAGGCTGACCCTCAGCCTCCAACTCACATCACAGCAATCCTCCGGCCTCTGCCTCCCATGCTGGGATTACAGGTGTGAGCCACCACACCCGGCACTGTGGTATGTGGTACTGGTTGCTGCTGGGTGTGGGTCTCCACACCCAGTATGGTATGTGGTTACCGAGGATGGAACCTGGGTCCTTGCGCTTGTAAGACAGGCACCAGAACCACTGAGCTAACTCCCCGGCCCATAAGTGCCAGTTTCTTAAGTAGAAAGCAACAATAACATTACCTTGAAGACCTATGCTTTATAAAAATAACAAATTGTATTCACAGAGCTTTTATAATATCTTAAAAATTCAGTCTGTATGCATATGGGTGGGTGTCTTGGGAAACTGCTATGCTCCTGAAAATATATCTCAAGGTTGATATGTAAAAGTCAAGGGCAGCTTTTGTCATCCCACTCTGTGCTGTAGAATTCTTGAGCAATTTAGCCCTCTATTGACTTCTTGCCTCTAATTTCTGTATCTTTTAGTTTCTAACACAAAAGTACACCCACACCTTGGTGTCCTTTGTCCACTCATTTTTTTCTGGACATGTCTTCTCTAAGAAGGAGCTGAAAACTCCTTGAGAACAGTGATGACAGTTGTTCGTGTGTCCTCTATGGTACCTAATACAAGGTCATGCTCAGGGCTGCTCATGGCTGATTGATTTGGAATCAGCAAAACATTTCGTTCTGTAACAGGGATTGTTACTAGTGCATGTACATTACATTCACTGAGGACATTTTGTAAGACAATGATGTTCGACTCGATCACCAGAAATTCTCCTTAGTTGGTCTTGGATAAAATCTGTAGTTTCTAAACTTTCTTAAAGTGCTTGTAATTTACCTGTCAGGAGGTGTTCTACAAACTGGTTGGAGAGAGAAATATGCTGGGTGGTGAGAGGAAAGCAGTCCATTTTTCATATTGACCTGGAGTATACAAAAGTTGAATAGGCTAATTATCTAGCAATTTTAAAAGTTCTCTCACACACAATTTCTGAAAACACTGGGGAATGGAAGTCTAATATGCACCATAATTGAGATCTACTGTGAAAATAGTGTGTGTACTGTAGGCTCTGTAGTGGCACCTATATGGAAATAAAAGAAAGCCAACATGACCATAGCAAGGGGCAAAGAGGAGGGAGCATTGTATGAGATGATGCCTGGCATTTGATAAACACTTCATTAAAAAATAGATTCTTTACTATATTCCTTTTCAGAAATCATTGAAGAATGATTTAATGAGCTGTGAATTTCCAAAGCGAATACTAAATATTCATCCTGAGTTTTTTTCTCAGAACAAATTATGGGACACATATGTCTCTTTTAAGGAAATCCTACTCAATACGTATGGAAGTATAGAATGGGTAGGGGATGTTAAAGTGGGACAGGTGGAATTATTTTGCTCTAGAAGTTAAGAAGATTTGTAATAAATCTCCTAAAACTCATAAATCTTCTTAATCTGGGAAGGATTTTGAAAGAAACCTCAAATTGGAATAAATGGCTGTTTACGTAAATGGCACACAATACCTCATGTTAATGTGTTCAGTTTTGTTAATAGATGATTAATCACTTGTGAAAACATCTAATTATTTATTTCAATTTCCAAAAAAGTGAGGAGCTTAATTCAATATATCTGAGTGTCAGAAGAAAAGTATAAATGCAGGAGGAATTAATTATATTCATGATTTGAGATAGAATTAAGTCTAAGAATTACTAATCTTTTGAGGCTAGCCTATATTCATAGTCTACTGCAAAAGGACTGATAGTTAATGCACAATAGACAATAATTATGTTTTACAGGAAGAACTTCATAAAAACTTAGAGAAGTAGATTAAATTAACTATTATAGGTTACTTTGCTCTACAAATATTATGAAAAGATTATTCGCTGGTTAACCTTAGAAAATTAAATATGCCTAACTTGTATTTGAAAGTCATGGAACTTATTTTATTTATACGGTTTTTGAAAACATTTTGACTTATTTAGATGGTTGTGTTAAAGGTAGGAGCTTTAGATGAAGGAAAAAATAGAAGTTTGAATACATCAGTAAATTTACTTGGATCAAATAAATGAGGAAACAAGTAGGAGATTACTGGTGAATTCAAAAGAGTATCTGGAGAATAAGCATGGTAATAGATCAGGAATGCTGGAAGGAATTTGTAAGTGGACTCTAAAATGAACATTTCTATAGTGGAAGAGTGTATTGGTCACCTCTTCCATTGCAAAGATACAGTACTAAAAGCTGAATACTTAAGGGAAAAGAAGTTTAATTTAGTTTACAGTTTAGGTTATTCAGTCTATGGTCAGATGGCTGTAAGGCAGAAACATCATGATGGAAGGGTATGGCAGAGCAAACAAGCTTAGTTCACGTGGACAGAGACACAGAGCAAAGGAATAGTGCTAGAGAGAATGAGGTGAGAGACTAGATAAACTCCAAGATCATGATTCCGTGGCCCACCCAGACATACTTAGAAATGTGCCTTATTAATCCTTGGGGAAGCTTCCAAGCTGAATAAGTTGACAATCAATTTAACTGTCAGAGAGAGAAGTCTTTCAGACTCAACTGAGCAGAATTTATTTTCATCTCTATAAACAAGAATTATTTTGTACTGCTATCAGTTAGTTACCCACAACATACACAGTTGGAAAGTAGTTCAAAGGCAATGACAGACTTGAATCCTCATAAGATATGCAAACCTTGAAGGGCATTCTTTAAACAGTATACATAGTTTCAAAGAACTAACTCTGATACATTGATTCTTTGTATTGTTTTGCCTCAATAGCTTTAAATTCTTCTCTAATATTTGTAATCTCCTTCCTTGTACCAATTTTAAATTTGGATTGTTTTTGGTTTTCCAGAACCTTGAGGTACCTCATTAGGTTATTTATTTGAGGAAGAACCAAAATGTATAATAGATGTTGTGAAATAGGAAGAAAAGTTTCGGAGAGGAAGGGAGACGGGGGCAGGGGGAAAGAAAGAAGGGAAAGAAACAAATTGAAGCTAAGAAGGAAAAACAGATACAAAGCTTATGTAGGGGTTGAAGGGAGGGCACAGAAATAGAAAATACAAGAATCAAGGTATACCATACATAGATACAAATTCTCAATTATGAATGTGATTATTAGTTATAATGATATACCAATAAACTCAACTTTTTAAAAAAAGCAAATATAGTATTTATACACTGTGGAGACTACTGGGTCATAAAGAAGGATAGTCAAGTCATTTGTAGCAAAATAGATGCATCTTGAGACTATAATGCTCAGTGAAATAAATCACTCAGGTTTAAATATCGTATAGTTTCTCTTAGATGAGAAGCCCAAAATATATGTAGAGAGCAAAATAAAAGATAGACAATAGGAAATAGTGAGATCTTTAACATATGGGAAGAGAATAAAAGATGGAGAGAGAGAGTAGGGAAGAGAGGCAAATGATAAAATGAAAATTGTAATGTGTTTTCTAATGTATCAAGTCCCTATGAGGAATATGATCACTGTGTAGTATAAGAGCATAGAAATTATAAATCCCCAAGAGCTGGAGGGAGAAGGAAAGGTCAAGAGAATTGAAAAAAATTATTAACATGTGTTATGTCCATGTACCAACTCCCTATCATGAGTGTAATCCTTACATACTACAAATATATACCAAAAAAGTAATAATAAACTATGCAAACTTAGTAGCATTTTCTGAGGATCGAGTAATAAATCAGCACTTTGAGTTTCAAGCTGTGAAAATAATACAATAATGAGGAACAAGAAGTGCTACCCCAAGCATGGCCCCATGGCATCCTGAGTAGTTTTTACTAAAGAAACTGAGAAAATCACAGAAGCAGAAAAATCTCTTCCTCCTACCCTTCTTTTTAAGATCCACAAATGACAAGTATCCTACCCTTTACCCAGAAAGGAAGAAATGTTACACAGAAGGGCCCAAAAGACTCTGAACACACATATCTAGTTTGGTTTATGCTAGTATATTCCCACTAGGCTGTATGCTTTTCACCCATTCACACAGAAGACTTATTTTTCATCAACCCTAAGCATAAAATGAGTTTACTTGCAGCTCTTGTTTCTTCATTTCTAACATAGGAGCCTTTCTTATGTAATATGAAATGTTGGTTAAAGAAATACGTTATGTTTTGCTCTGTCTTTCATAGAGGGTGTCAACCATGAAAATGGTAATGAGTAACGAGAAAATAGGACTTGGTCTCCCTCACAACAGCCAGCCGTGCTACTCAGAGAACATGCTAAAAATCTGAGGATTCAGCTCTGCCTAACAGATGCAAACAATCTGACAAAGTCATTCTTTCTTCTGGAGGTAGTATAAGCACTTTCACAAATCTTTTAAGTGGTAATCATCAGGAACAGGTATCTATTTGCTTTCCTCTAAAAAAACAAATTGGAAGGGTAATGGAAATAGTTACAAACAATCAACAAAGTGTTGATTGTGTGTTTCAACAAAATCTCATTTACATGAAAAAATGTTAGGGCTGAGGAGTTAGCTCAGTGGTTCCAGCACCTGTCTCACAAGTGCAAGGGCCTGGTTCGATTCCCCAGTAACCACATACAATACTGGGCATGGAGACTCACGCCCAGCAGCAATCAGTACCACATACCATAATGCTGGGCGTGGTGGCTCATGCCTGTAATCCCAGCACTCAGGAGGCAGAGGCAGGAGGATTGCTGTGATGTGAGTTTGAGGCTAAGCTCAGGACCAGCCTGAACTACAAAGCAAGACCCTGTCTCAAAAAAAAAAAAAAAAAAAAAAAAAAAAAAAAAAAAAAAAAAAAAAAAAAAAAAAAAAAAAAAAGAAAAGAAAGAAAGAAATGTTAGAGTCAGATTTGGCCTGAAAGTGTTAATTTGCTGATTCATGGTTTATAGAATAGAATCTGAAGCCACACTGGCAGGTTCAAATCCCATCTCTGCCCCAATTAGCTGTGCAGTCCTCACTGAGTTACCAGATATCTCTCCACCTTACATGTATCCCTCTGCAGTGAAAATAGCCTCTACTCAAATTGTTGTGACCATGCCTCCATATACAGTGATTAGAAGATTATCTAGTAAAAAGTTCTCATTGGCTCACATTAGTCTGTTTCCAACTTGATTTTTTTTTTTTTTTTTTGAGACAAGGTCACTATGTAGCCCAGGCCAACCTTGAACTCACAGCAATCCTCTGGCCTCTGCCTCCTGAGCGCTGTGATTACAGGCATGAGCCACCTCACCTGGCACTATGGTGTGTAGTTACAGGGATCAAACTCTGAACCTTATGCTTGCAGAGCAGGTGCCAGAACCACTGAGCTAAATCCCTGGCCCCCCAACTTGAAATTTTTGAAAGATTGTCGCATCCTTTATTTAATTGCAGCTTCAATGATCTAATAAAAATTCAATCAGAGTGATGATTTACCCTGTGAGTTGTCCACATTTGATTAATATATTTTTTCATTTCATTTTGGTTAACAGGTATAAATTTTTCTATAAAGACCACATATCACTTAGCACGTAATAAAATATTTTAAAGAAATAAGGAATTGTGAAATAAACTTTGATTCTGGAGAAGAAAATGAATATAAATCTCTTTTTCCAGCTTCTAAATTTAAAACTGCTGGAGTAGTAAATTTGGAAAAAATAAAAATCATTACGACTTTTAGGTTTTCAATGCACTTGTACTGTCTTTTATTTCCTTTGTTACCATCTTCAAGTTCTGAAGGAGCAAGACTTATATTGGGAGTCTAATATCAGAGAAAATATAGTCATTTTGCTCCTCCTATTGTGAGCCACCTAGTGAACAGGTGATGTTTTTTCAGAAACACGTTCCATGTTGAAAATTTTCAAATTTTTCCCATGAAATAGTATGGCAACAAACACCTTCTCAGTAATAAACTGCCTCAGAGCCACTGCACCTCTACACTGAGGCCAGAGTCCCAGGAACTGCACCCTGCTGCTCTCATTTAATCCAGCTGAAATTTCTTTTAATAGCAGCTGGTTCTCTCCATCCACAGCTGGCTAATTACAAGCTTCAGTAGATTATTTTTCTCTTATTTTAACAATTTTAGAATTCTCAGCCCACTATGGAATCAATAATAACACGTTGACTTCTTTCAAACACTGAAGAATCATGCCTGAATATTTCAATTTCTTAAACCTAAGGAAATGAAAGATGGGAGGCAAACCCTAATTGCATAATGGTGGGCTTCTGACTGAGCAAAGAAAGACATGGACTGAACTCCAGATTGAGAGCTCCATACTGCCTCATTCCCCATCTTTGTCTAATCAAGTTGTCACAAGTGACAAAGAGGGCTAATTAACACATAATCAGGAGTTTCCCCCACTCAAGACAGTTTTGTTTTCTCATAGTAACAAAATAATATTTGTACTCTGCCATGGTTTTTTCTTTTGGAAACATTTTCAAAGAACTTAAGATCTGTTTTTCAAAGTAAAACCCAACAGGTTAGCAGAGAAGATACTCTTTACCCTAGGTAAAAGAAAAACAGAGTGAGAGGTTAATGACAGAAGCCAGAGAAGAACCAGGATCCTGACTCCAAAGGCAAGCTTCTCTACAAGAAAGCTCATTTCCCTGCAACGCTATTGCCACCAGCATATCCCTACCATGCACTGTTTAATTAAATCCAGATGGTGGTACATCTCCTCCACTCCATCAGGGCTAATGTAAAGAATGAAGAATCAGTTTCTTTCCTCGGGTATTTTAAGAGAATGCTAAGTTTTGATTATCAAAGGAGTCTTTCTTTACAAGCAAAAGTTAGTCTCCTCAAATAATTAAGTGGTCTTAGCTCATTAGTAGCATCCCACAGCTGCCTTAATCAAATCACTAAAAAAGATGCTCAAAACCACAGAGAACTAATATATTCTTTAATTCACCACTGAGAATGACTTTTCCTGGTAGAACTTCAAGAACCAAAGATGTCTCTTCACTTATGTTTCTGCAATAGTCATTTCAGGGAAGTTAGGTCAAACTGTAGTATTCAAAAAGTAAATGTATCAAGGCCATCCAAGATAGTTCCAGGATTCTCTGAGAATTTAGACATGTGTTTGTAGTCCTGTGTTCAGACCTGATATTCCTGAGTTCAGAGGCCAACTCTGCTACTTAGTAGCTGAGTTACGTGAGGCAAATTACTGACTGTCTGAGCCTCAGTGCTTTAGGGCTAAAATGAGTATAACAGCATAATCTTCATGGGATTGTACTATGATTAAATGCGATTAAGTTCCTATTCCCATGCTATACATAAAATCATTCAGTGCTTACATATTTTAGATAACATTAATTTGTGCATCTCCTTAAACTGTATGGGACACATGAAGTGTCCTCTTTTATAATATTAATTAAATTGCCCCTTATGGTACTAGACTAGAAATTATACCCAGTGAAAACAGATGCCACCTCTGAGGCTCAGTACATGCTCTGAATCAGTAACCTGTCCCTTCTGAGGGCACTGGGCTCTCTTGTTGTACAATACTTTGTTTATTTCTTTGTTGATCTCTCTAAACTTGAGACTAAGTTTTTTCCCAATTATCTTCCTTGTTTTATCCCTATCACAGTGTCTAATTCAGAGATTCATTATATCTATTATAGAATGAACAACTCAGTAACTATAAAGTTATATAATGAAATGCTATTCTCTTTAAAATCATACCATATGTAATTATTTTTCCTGTGCTATTAATTTAAATATAATTAGGATAGTAAGCAGTATGTATAGTATAACCTCATTTTGAAGAGTCTGATAAAAAGAAATTAATACATGAAAATGCTGGTTGTCTCTAGAATATAGGAATGAGTATAATTAAATATTCTTTTCCAATAGTTTTAACTGCATTTTCTAATTTTTCTCTGCAGTATACACATTATGGCTTTAAATGAGGATAAATTTATCTGTAATAAATGGTGCTAAAATTGTTCACTCATCCAAATTATTGTCCATATGAAAAAGCAAATAAGTAGTATCAGAGACTTCTTTCACATTGTATCTTTTCAGCTGATATCACTTAATTAATCTTATTGGATCTGCAAATTTAGAGACTTCTAGCTGATGACCAGCATATAATCTCTTACACTAATATATGTCCAGTTACTACTTTAGGTTCCAAATAGTTTATTTATAAAGTTGTGAATTAGTGACTTAGCCCCAAAACTTTTAAAAAACTTCTTGTATTTGCAATTCTATCTATCTCAGTTTCCATGTCCAGATATAAGAGGATAAGCTACAATAGAATTTAGAATTCAAAACCTAGTTTTTCAAAAAATCTCCTCTGTTCTCAAATCATCTCAGAGCAAGTCACTCAGTCTCTTTATTCAGCTTACTGGAGACATTATATGGCACTATAGGATGTAAATGCATACTGTGAAATGTTGTAACTTGATATAATAACAGAAATGTTATAGTTCATATTTTTACAACATTAAGATTTATAAGTTAATTCAGCATGACAAACTGAAATCCCTGTAAGTGAAGCTGGACAGGAACTCTATTGAATGAGACAAAGCATACCTTAAGAGTTTACATTCTAGAGTATCTGATGAAAGTCAGCAGTACACAAGTTAGCAGTTTTCCTCTCTTACCAAATCCAAGTTATGAAATCTGAATGAGTACAAACCTCTCAATGGCTGGAAGAGCAGCCATAAAAGTCCCTGGGAAGAGAGAAGTGACCCAACAAGTCAAGTTGCCTTTGTTCCCTACAACCACCCTCTGTGCACCAGAGACACTGGGGCTCCTGGGCCAGCATTCATTAGGAAAGTGTAAAAGAACTGGAACATTTCCTTGCTGAAACACAAAGGCCTTTTGCCTCTTTTGTTGGCTCAGAAGCTTCAGTCAGCTTCAGAGTTTCAAAGGCTCAAACAGAGGAGTTCCAACCAGGCTAGGATTGAGCAGTGCCCAGGATACTGAGTAGGAAAGAGAGTGTCTCTGCCCACTCACTAACCCCCAGCTGGTGAGATTCCCCTATGAAGGTCAGAACATAATGTTTTATGATTTGAGCCACGGCAACAACTGTAGAGAACAGGGTGATGAAACAGCACTTTACCCTTCACTTTCAAACAACTGTTTATTACTTGGCAACCTTTGAAAGACTATAAACAACTGTTCTTAAAGACTTACCGAAATCTATTCTCAAGTATCACATATTCAGAGCAGGCAGCTTCCTTTGAAAGTTAAAAAAGAGCCAAGCCAGCCTAACTGATAGTTACAGAGTAAGTGATGGACAGATATATAAAAGCCAAGTTAAGTGAAAAGGAAAGAGAAATGGACCATTAGAAAGGGGTGGCTACTCAGAAGGAGAGTCATGGGGGAAGGAACGGGGAGAGCAAGCTCCATTGTTTATTTTCCTCAGCTCTCAGCCAAGTCAGTGGGAAGATGGAAGCTGATCAGCATACAGAAAGCCTACTTATTGTCAATTTTTATTACACCCCATTATCCTTAAGAGACCAGATAAACTGTTTTTCCATTTGATACTAAGCAGAGGGCAATTATTTTTAAAGGATAATTACAAAGAGGTGCTTTGATGCTAGATATAATTCACTAAACTTCCCTGGTATGTTCCTATTACCCATTCCTGATTCATATAAATGAAGACACTAAATCATTCTGTCAATTTTGTGAATCAATTTTGCAAATATCTACTGTCAGTTTTATCTACTATGGTCAAGCCATTGCACAAAGCATTAGTGATATAAAGATTAATGAAATGTTAATGTTTTATTCTAGTAGCCCATAATCTATTAGAGGATTAGACAAAAATATTATAACAAAATGATAATGTTTAAATAACAGAAATAGCTCAGACTCAGCATCCAGAAAGAACTGGATTCAAATCATCACCCTCCTATCTTGTGTTAGTAAGATGTTTCTTGTGATAACAAATACGGAATAGTTAAGCTATGCTAAAGAGCATACTAAGCTTTCTCTGCACACATCTCCATACTTTTCCAAATTCTAGTGCACATGGTTCTAAAGGTTTCTGAACCACATCATCAAGTATAGTCATACTACCAACACTAATTCTTGGTACCAATTTTTTGTGTGAGTCAGCTTTGCACTGCTATGACAAAATACCTGGAGGGGGGAACAAGTTGAAGGAGGAAAGATTGTACTGTTTCCAGAATACATGGTCCATTTTTAGCTAACTCTACAATTAGGAGAAACACACAGTAAACAAAGCTTCTCACCGCATGGTGGCCTGAAAAACAGAGAGCAAAAAGGAAGGTGACAGGACATTTCTAAAGGGCATACCCTCTATAAATTACTTCCTGTAGCTAGACTGAACCTCCTTGTTTCCACATCCTTTCAATAGCACCATAAGGAGGGATCAAGTCTTCAACACATGAGTGTTGGGGGAACATTTAAGACCAAAGCCATAACACTCCTAGTAGTGAGATTAGCTGGCAAATTTGTTATCATCTGTAAAATGTAGATAACTTTATATATAATGTAGGGCAATTTTATGAGCTAGGAATACTCTTTGTCAAGTAAGTATTCACTAATGGACATAAGCTATGCTGGATATTTTGTTCTTTCTTCAAGAATCACATTCTATTTTTCTCCTCTCCAGGAAATTGACCTTTATGGATTATACATATGCTTTACATCTTAGCTCATTGTCTTTTGACTTCTGATTGGCTTTAGCTAGTATAAGTCACAGGTCATAGACAGCAGGTATGGATTAGAAGAGGTACTTCCCATTATTAGGGACCGTTTTACCAAGGACCACAATCTTCAAAACAGGCTTTTTGATCAGATGCTTTATGTCAACTACTCTTTCTCTTTCCTTCATCACACTTAAGGTGACAACACATTCTGATGCTGTTGATAAGGAAACAATGCACAATATAGCAGGTCATTGTTTATTTCCAATCTCCCTCCACCAGTTTTTTGTTTTGTTTTGTTTTCTTTTTAGACAATGTCTCCCTTTGTAGTTCAGGCTGGCCTTGAGCTCTCTATGTAGCCCAGGCCAGCCTCAAACTCACAGCAATCCTCCTTCCTCTTTTTGCTGCACTGTGGTATGTGGTACTGATTGCTGGTGGGTGTGAGTCACCACACTTGGCATTGTAGTATGTGCTTACTGGGCTTCAAACTCAGAACCTTGTGCTTGCAAGGCAGGCACTAGAACCACTGAGCTAAATCCCTATCCCTCCAACATATTTTTCTTCAGGAACCATGAGACATTTTGGTAAAGCAGGCTGCACTACAAATGTAATTAGTCAAGCATTTTAACTGCAAATGTAACTGTTCAAGCTGCAAGATGTTCCTACCCAATGTTTCAAGATGCTCTGTTAACTCCACTTCTCTGCTTTTGTAAACATGCTTGCCCAGCACTGGATCCCATAGATCTCTATATAAGGATGCTTCCATTTTTATCTGGAGCTCAGATTTCAGTTTGAACTCCTGCTGGCCCACTGGCATAGTAAAGTTTAAATCTTTCCATCTCTTTGAGTGCCACTTAGTTTCTTCACCCAGGAGACCTGTCACACTTTGCTGTAACACTGACAACATCAGAGTATAAAATATTCCTGTAGTTACACTAAACCCTGTCCATTCCCTTGTTTTATTAAGCACTTCTCCAATTTCCCAGTTGGACTCTGCCCTCTTTCTTGTTAAGACCCTGGTAAATATGATTATTATTAATATTGATAACAAGGTGCTATGATAACAATAGTTGAACAAATGAAATCATGGGGGATGTCAAAGAGGCTTGTAGGAGGAGGTAGCATCTAAATGACAGCCTAAAGAAGATAGGAGTTAGCAGTGTTACAAAAGCATGAAGAGAAGTTTCTAGCAGGAAGGAGTACCATGTGCAATCAGGAATTACAAAAGAGTGGAGGAAATTCAAGTGTCTCAGTTTAGCTGAAGCATAGAATCAAGAAAGAAGAAGGAGATAAATGAAGAGATGTCTAGCAAATTAGCAGAGCACATTTTGGGATGTCTTTGGAATGTCTCCAGAGATGACTGGCACAGAAACCAGCAAACTGAGGCAAGAGAGACCCACCCTGACTATGGGTGGCACCCTTGGACATGCTTGAATCCCTGATGGATTCAAAGTGGAAGAAGAAGAAGAAAGAAGAAAGAAGAAGAAGAAGAAGAAGAAGAAGAAGAAGAAGAAGAAGAAGAAGAAGAAGAAGAAGGAGAAGAGGGGGAGGGGGAGGGGGAGGGGGAGGAGGAGGAGGAAGCATTGTGAGCAGCTATTGGATCCTCTGGCTTTACAATGTGCAGATGGCCATCAATAGATCCCCCCACCTCTGATCCTATGAGCCTATCTAATAAATTCCTTTGCACAATAAATATGTTGCTATTGATTTTGTTTCTCTAGAGAACTTTAACCAATACAGTGATTGAGCTGCCTCATGTAAGCTCATAAGAGCCAATTGCACAAGTCTTCTCAATTCCAAGTTCAGTGATATTACATTGGTGTCTTGAAACTTGTCACAGTGGAAGAATTTACAGCATGAAAAATCATAAAATACTTCCAATTAGAGCCTTTTTCTCTCCCTCCCAAAGAAAAGATAGTTAAACATTCACTAGGCATTAGCTGAGATATTTTTAAAAGGGGAGATATCTCTGGTAGGATGGCAGAACTGAAGTGTAACTTAAGCAAAATAAAACAAAAAAACACTGAATCAAGAAATGATAGGTAGGGGCTAGGGATTTAGCGCAGTGGTTCTGGCACTAGTCTTGCAAGCACAAGGTCCCAGGTTTAATCCCTGATAACCACATACAACAATGCCGGGCAGGGAGACTCATGCCCACCAGCAATCAGTACCACATACCACACAGTTCAGGGTGTTGTGGCTCATGCCTGTAATCCCAGGATTTGGGAGACAGAGGCAGGAGGATTGCTGTGAGTTCAAGGCTAAGCTCAGGGCCAACCCAAACTACAAAAGCAAGACCCTGTCTCAAAAAAACCAAACAAATTAAAAAAAAAAAAAAAAAGTAAAAAAGAACTGAAAAGTAAATTACAGACCTTAATGAAAGGCAAATTAAAATGTTCAGTGACACATCTCTTGAGGAGCCCAGTGAAGACACATAAGGGCTTTGGTATTAGAAGGAAAATTTGAGACATTTAAAGTCACAGGTAACTGAGGTTGATAATCAGTAATAGGAAATCAAGATAATCTGAAACCAGAAGTATCACAAGAAGTTAAATCAAACATTAAGGGAGGATATGAACTTTTATCAAGACAAAGCCAGAGCCAGGAAGCTTTAAAATGTAGACTAGTACAACCCCTGTGGAGATCAGTTTGAAGATTCCTCAAAAAGCTAGGATTGGAGGTCCCATTTGACTCGGCCATTGCCCTGCTAGGTATATACATAAAAGAATTAAAAGACTAATATCACAGTGACATATGTGCACCCATGTTTATAGCAGCTCAGTTTGTGATTGCTACATCTTGGAAACAACCCAAGTGTCCTTCAACTGGAGACTGGATAAAAAAGCTGTGGTTCTTCTACAGAATGGAGTATTACTCTTCCATAAAAAATGATAAGTTTGGGGCCAGGGAGTTAGCTCAGTGGTTCCGGCACCTGTCTTGCAAGTGCAAGGACCCAGGTTTGATCCCCGGTTAACCACATACCATACTGGGCATGGAGACTCACCCCAGCAGCAACCAGTATCACATATGACAGTGCCGGGCATGGTGGCTCATGCCTGTAATCCTAGCACTCGGGAGGCAGAGGCAGGAGGATTGCTGTGATGTGAGTTTGAGGCTGAGCTCAGGGCCAGCCTGAACTACAAAGTGAGACCCTGTCTCAAAAAAAAAAAAAAAAAAGATAAGTTTGAACCATTTATACTTAAATGGACATACCTTGAGGATATCCTCATAAGTGAAATAAATAGGTCACAGATAGGTAAATATCACATCTTTTCTCTGGTATGAGAAAATAAAGATGTAAATGAGTTCTAGAATTGTATGTTATATATTGTGAAATAGAAAATATTCAAAGTAAAATAGGGTGAAGGGGGAAAAATAATGAGATTATAACAAAAAAGAAAGGAAACAAATTTTATGTATATAGGGGGGTGGTAGGGTAGGTAGGGCTATGGGAAAAAATGAGAATTAAGTTGTGTCTTATACTGGTACAAATCCCCATTATGGAGTGCAATCATGATGCATATATGTAATATACCAGTAAAGATTTCAATAAAAAATAAATAAAAATAAATAAATAAAATAAAATAAAATGGTACTTTGAGCTCTTCCTAGTTTCTGTAAAAGAGACCTTCTATTTTCTTTCTGGGGTATTACACTGGAATATTACACCACCAACGGACCTTCCAAATAATCAAGCAGATCGGGGTTTAAAGAAGTATCTATGTTGCAGGACAGATATGAAATGTGTTTGTATGTAAAGGCAACTACTGATCAAGTCTAGTTTTTGAGCTCATATTCCTGTATTTGAGAAAATTTTAAGACTGGTCATCCAGGAGTTAGAAGTTTAAGGTAGGAGAAAAAGCAACTCCACTTTTCTAATTATGGCACACTAAATTTGTTACATTATTTACACATCCCAGCACAAAATAAAATGGGAAGACCCTATGTCAGTGTGCTGCTATAACAGTATCCAAGACAGTATACATTAAAGACACTAAAGTTTATTTCACACACACTTCTAGAGACTTCAAAGCCCAAGCTCATGGCACTGGCATGTGGCCTGTGTTTCTGGCTTTTATCATAAAAAGGCAAGCAAGCACACAAGAGAAACAGAAAGAAAGCTTCTATAGCCCACTGCAGTGATAACACATTCTTGTCATTAACCTTCATGACCTAATCACATCTTGAAAGTCTCCCCTCCCTATAACTTCTTGAAAGTCTCCCCTCCCTATAACATAGTGGCATTTAGATCTTTAACATGAGTTTTAAAAGAGGTACTCACATCGTAGCATAGCCCTTATTCAGGAAGAGTTGATTTCAAAATGGCAACAGCATAACATTAAACCAAGCTATGCCCATGACATTGGTCCTAATGATGGACCACTTTAATAATGACAGGCTTGGCCTAACATATTACCTCCTTCAATTTAGTTTCTTTCTTGCATTTTTTACTTTCAAAGCATGAAGACAGTAGCTCTTCAGCTGATGACCATGCATATGGTATGTGCAGACTCCCTGGAATGAGGAGACTTAACACTTGGAGGAACAGACAATTTGAATGATGCCCAGCTAGTGAAATATCACAACAAATGGAAAAACTGAGAATAAGCAGGACTATTTCCAGGCATAGTTAAATGGGCTAAATGTTACAATAAACAGTGCAGAATTTCAATAGATGTAGAGGAGAAACAGCTTTCTTGCTTACATCACAGGCTAGTTAAGACCAGTAGGACTTTTGTTCCATGTACAAAATACCAGATATCACAGATGCCATAGGCTGTTTGGTCTTACTGATCCACTGTTTTTAGGTACTTACATCAATTCCTCTTAGGAGGTAGATGAATAGTACTGTGCAGGAGGTCTTCATAGACCAGGAATGGACCTGGTACCTTTTACTCCTATTTTTTGGCATGAATGGTAAATAGCACCATATTTATTCACAAAGGAAACTATGCCAGTGAAGAAAAGAACCCAAATACGGATGAGTACTAACAATCTCGAGTACACAAAAAACTCTATTTTTGTGTGGCTCATGTCCACATGATCACAAATTCAGTTCTGAATTCTGTTATAGAAAAATCCCTCTCTTCCTTCTCATCTTTTCACTTCAACCTTTTTCCTATTTTAGATAAATATTTGCTATAAGCCTATAATGTGCAGGCCCAATTTAAGCCCACATGATTATAATCAATATAACATATAAAAACTGTAGTCAGGGTACTATGTTTTTTGTATAGATATCCCCCCAAAGCCTCGTGTTCTCATAGCTCGGGCTTTTGGAGGTGATTGGATTAAAGGGGTTGATAGATGACATGATATTAGGAAGTGGGATATGATCAGAAGAGACAGGTCACTGAGATGTGTCCTGGATGAATTTATCTTACTCCTCCTTCCTTTGCCCTCTCTACTCCACCATGCTATGAACATATTTCCTGTGCTATTCTAATCTGCCATGCCATCTTGCCTTGAACCTAATTGACTATGGATTGAAATCCTCTACAAAATATGAGCCAAAATAAACATTTATTCCTTTAAATTTTCAGCATCAGGTATTTTTTTCAGAGTTGAGGAAAGTGACTGTGACACCAGAGAAGTAGTCATAAACAGAATTAAGTAAGAGAAAACATATCTATTTCTCCTTCTAGAAAGTGTTGCCTCAGATTGATATGTCTATGGTTTCTCACAGCTGATTCCATTAAAATAATGTCGGGCTTTCACTAACTATTTTGTTTTAGAAGAGTTGATCTTTAAAGTTCTTTCTAGGTCTACCATTTTAAGATGTTATTTCCCTGAAACTAAACAAAGCTAGGAAACTAGATTTAGAAACCTGGATAGAAACCTAACAATAGCAAATATGAATTTAGTGGTAAAAATTTGGCAGAATGAAAGCCTATTGGGACAGTGATAAGTAAATATTTCTGTTTGATGGCTAAGCAGTTGAATGGATCTTAGTGCCTCGAACATAGCATCTTGACCCTCAACTGAGCAAAATTCTTCATACTTTAGAGTACATAAAAATCAAACCAGGCCATTAAAAAAAAGTACATATTTCCCAACCTAGTGTTTCTGAGTCTATATATTAAAGGGAGAACACAGAAAAATATATTTCAAATAAACATTTCTAAGTACTTTTGATTGGTAACCTTGAGGTTGAAATTTTCACGTCAGAGACAACCCATTGTGGTGAGGAAGCTCAGTGGAGCCACACTTCCGAGCTTGTTTCCTGAACTACAAACCTGGGATGCTCAACCTGCTTCCATCTAAATTTCTATTGCAGTGGGGCTGGTGGTGGTACCCCAGGCCTTCCCACTGAGCTACGTCCCTACCCCCTTTGTTTATCCATGTGTTCTGAGACATGGCTTTGCTAAGTTGCCCAGGCTGGTTCAAACTTGTGATTCCCCTGCCTCTCCTAAGCAGAGTGTTAGAATCACAAGTGTATTCCACCACACCCTACACCCTCTCAGCTTTTTAAGCACCGTAGCTTGTCTTCGTCATTCCCAAACCCATCACTTTTCTTTGCTAACTGCATTTACAGAGTAGTTGAAAAAGACAAGAGACTGTAATAAGACTTTCTAGCTCAATTTTGGTCTTAGCAAACATCTGGATAAAAATGAAAGAAGACAGGGCAATTCAAACGACAGCTATTTCTTTCTCAACATCTGACAATTTAATACTATAGACAGCACATCTGGATTCAGGACTCTATTCTCTGATGAAGTTGGAAAGTTTAGTGTGATGGAGTCATATTTTTAAATGTTGGACTGTTTGCCAAAGTACTGCCCTGGTTGTGTTTTTATTCCCCACAGGTTCAAAACGGGTCCATTCTGAAAGATTGCCAACTTAAGACACTCAGAGCTTCAGATGCTACTGAGAAAATCTTTCAGTGGCTATCACCAATACGTGTATGAAACTAGCCTTCCTCCCTCCACATTTCTAACTGCATTTTAAATTGGATTTTGCTTTATTTTTGTTTTACAGTGGCTATGCTTATTTTAATCCAGTTTTGTCTGGAAACAGTTGCTAGAGGTGGAGATCAGAACATTCTTAAGGAGCCATTAGATCCATGATACAATCAAGAACAGCATCTGGCCCCTCAGATCTCACCCAACCATTCTCTTGCACCACATCTTGTTTATGGCATTCCTGCTTGATCAGTTTGATAGGAAGCAAGTCTTATGGCAGAACTCTAAGTGAATATCCTCATACCCTAGTATACAAAAAAATGATGTTTCATTAGTAATAGGTGCTGGAAATAAAATAAATATAGTTTGGGGTTGCATTTAGCTCTCTTTGTAATAAAATGTTTAGGTAACACTTTAGCTTTAATCAGAGATTCCAAAATTTCCTCTTGACTGTAGCATACTCCACAGTGACTTGAGGCCAAAGATGACTAACTGGAATGATGTCATCAAGTTGTAGGACTTCTGAGTTTTGAAAAAATGAGGATCTACCATTCGATTATAAGAAAAATAATTACCTAGAAAGAGTACCTTATAGAGGGAACAAACCTTGACATGTTATGTTATTCCATTACCAAGAAATCCATTTTATCCTCATCATGACTCACCCCAGGCTATGTGGGCTTTCTGCCAGAGGATGCTTCCTATGCACCTAGAACTTTCCAGTGGCAGAATGAGCCCTCTTCTAGCTTTTATATTGTTTTATTCATAGAGGCACACAGAGGGACAATCTGGAATCTGTGAGAAGGTCATATGTGAAAGTCTCAATGATATCCATTCATAGATCAGGATGCAATGCTACTGTTATGGCTTTGATTTTAAATGTTCCCAGAAACTATTTGTTAAAGGTTTGGTCCTCAGTGCAGAAATGTTCACACGGGACACCTTTGGAATGTGATGACATCATAAGGGCTCTAACTTCATCAGTAGATTAACTTACTACTGAGCACATAATGTAAGTTGATGGCATTATTGGGAGGAGATGGAAATGTGGAGACGTGGAGTAGCTGAAGGGAGTGGGTCGTAGGTTCATATTGTAAGGGAATGTATCTTTTCTCTGGCTCTTACCTGTCTGAGGTTCTCTCTGCTTCTAGCCACCATGAGGCAGGCAACTTTGCTCTGCCATGTCTTTCTCTTGTGATGTTTCTGCCTCACTTCCGGCTAAAAAGCAGTGGAACCAGCCTACAATGGACTAAAATTTCCAAAATCATGAGTTTAAATATTTCTTTAATCTCTAACTTGATTTCTTTAAGGATTTTTGTCACAGTGATGAAAAGTTGGCTAACACAATTGCATAGAATTTTATAATTAAGAAAGCAAGTGAATCAGGTCTAGCTCCAGTGAACAACCAATGGGCAATCATGTTAGGAAAAGCATCCTTATAAGCCTTTCATCTTTCTTAATATACTACATGTCACTGATTCTTGAAGAAGGTTCACATATTGAGAGAAAGACAAGCATCTACTAACCAATTGGAATCAGTAGAGCAAAGAAGGAATGAGCAAAGGAATGGGAGTTGAGAAGCATTGATCTTTATTAGGACTCATTCTCAAATTTGTTTAAGGAGAGCTCCAAGTTTACTGGGTGACTTATCCATTTTATTGATATTATTAGGTGTATACACAATGTGAGGCACAGTAGTCATAGGGTATTATATGTCATAATCTAATATGTTAGTTGCTATTATTGGTTGCTGTTGGAGTCCATAGGATGAGGAGTTAAAGGAGATTTAAGACACTGGGAAACTTTTCAGGAGGAAATAACTAAGCAAGGTAGTTTTTCTGTGTTTCTGTTTTTAAGATGGGAAAAATAATATTATGTCATAAATTTGGAGGGAAGATTAAAAAGAGGATGTATATAGAGTTCTTAGCCTAGTTCCTAGACACAATAAACTCTACAAAGACATATTTGACATTATTATTTAATATTGTTCTTAAAGTACATTCTCCTATGTTATTGCAATAGTTATTATTCCTTGTGTTATTATTTGTATATTGAAATATATGTAGATGAAAGCTTAGGGAAAGAGAAGTTATGCCAGACCCAGGATTACTGTGTGTGAGGGGCTAGAGGTAAGCCTGTGAGGTAACTGGATATTTAGTATCCATAGTCTATAAGAGATTAGTGGCAAGAGGTGAGATGGAAACAAAAACACGATTATGGACATCAAGATTTTGTAAGCCAACTCTGAAGAATTTGAATTTGATCCTGAGAACTATTAATGGATATGATGCAGTGCAGAAACCTGCTCCCATAAACATGTCCCTAAAACACAATTACACACTCATATTATACTAATGTTAATTATTTGTAATTAAGACCTATAGTTAGGTCTTATAGAAGATATAAGCAACCCTTTTGTTTTAATATTGAAGAAACTGAGCCCAAATATACTAAGTCCTTAGCCAGGAAAATAGACAACCAGGAAAATAAAAGTTGTTACTACATCTTTTGACTTTTAAATAACTTACATTTTTATATCACATTGTACTGCTTTTGTTAATTATTTTTACCTTGTTAATACTCTGTATTGGCCAACATGGAGAACTTTCAAGTTGAGGGACCCTCATCTCAAGGTACAGCTAAGGTCCCCTCTAGGTCTGTAGGAACTTGTGAAAATATAGCACTGCTGGATTGCCTCAAAAACACAGAGTATAATTTCACAAAGGATATTGTAAAGGGCATATTACAATGATTTCAGCTTTTAAGTGCTTTATAACTATAGATATGATCAAAAGTTCACTACATGACTTCTCTTAGTCTTCGCTTTTTTCTTTGCTAGAGATAAAATTAAGTATGCAATGACAGTAAGGATCAGAGGAAAAGTTTTCTTACAAGTGCACTCTATAGATTTTCAGGAGTATTTTTTTTTTTTGACAGTGGCTTGAACTTAGAATTGATTCTGAATGGCTTTATTATGTGTAAAATTTTTCTTAGCCCATGGGACAGGTTCTTTCCTGTCCTTAGATGCTTTCCCCAGTCACTGGCCAATAGACTAAATTTATTGCATCCTTCCCTGCCTGTCTGCCTTTCCCTCACAAACTGTTCAAATATTATTACTATCACCCTGAGTGTCTATATGCTAAAAGCAGTGTTTAATGTGCTATCAAAATGCATTTTTACTAGTTTCTCTCTCTATATATATAATATGCATTCATTAAACTATAATTTAATATTATTTTTTAAATTATGAGTAGTATGAGAAATATTCTTATAAAAGCATTCTCTGCTGGCTGCTACCCTTAGTACTGGCCCTTATTTAGCTTTATCACATTCATCCTTATCATTAACTTCTTGAAAACTCAACATTGGAAGGAAAATTCATCTCTCCATAAGATGAGGTATTTTTCTTGTATGATTTTTTGTGTATTTCTCTTTCCTTTTCTCCATTTCTTCTTAGTCTGGCTATCAAGAGCTTAGAGCTAAGCTATCACTATCTCATGTTTGCTTTTATTATCAATTTCTTTATCCAGTTTTCACTAATATTCAAAATGACCTGAGTGAGAGAAAGTTCCAACAGTCCATCTAATTGAGGTTAAGAATCAACCAACACACTGGAAGTGATGTCTGATTTTAGGAGATCATTGAGACTCATGTGGGGAAGCTTTTACTCTCTCAGTGAAGACTTTGGAGACTTGGGACATTCCTATTGGTGAAGTCATGTCTCCTTTTCTTATTAATTTTAAGATCCATGTAGAAATATATTCATTTGTATCACAAGTTACTTGAAATGACTTTTGAAAGAAAGACTGTGAATTACAAGTAGTCATGAATTATGAACATTTGGCCTTAAGATTTCAACAATAATAAATTATCTATCTGAGACATGCCTTAAAGCCGTCACCCAAACAAAGTGGCTATGAAGGACCACCAGTAAGCAGTAAGCTAAGATAGCTCTTACCCTGTAAACACATTGTTTGTACCTTGGACGGTACTTCAACTTACTGACTAGCATAACCATTGAAGTAGAGTCCAGAAGCTATGCATTTTAACTGCTTCCTCCTCTATAGAAGAAGCAAAACTCTGTGATTTTGGAGCTGAGTGTGGTATAAGCACCTATAATCTCAGCCCTCTGAGAGGCTGAGGCAAGAGGAGAGCAAATTTAAACTCAGGCAGAGCAACTTAATGAATTAGTGAGACCCCTCCTCAAAATAAAAAAAATATCAAAAAGGGCAAAAGGGTGAAGGAGCTTAGTAGAAGGCCCTGGGTTCAGACAAACAAAACAAAAACAAATAACCTATAGCTTTAACTCTTCCTGCTCAGTTTAAAGGTGGGATGCTTCTGAGATAAGGAGGGATAGGATGAAAGCAATAGTTACAATGATTTTTTAGCCTAGGTGCTGTCTTTGGGATTTTCTTTTCATAATCAACAACTTTCTATGTCAAATCCTGCTGTGAGACTGGTTTCACATGGCTGTGAAGTCAAAAAGACAGAAAGGATAAATTACCCATATTTAGATTACCTTGTGTCATTGTGTTTTAGCAGTGTTTCAGTACACTGACACTGAGCTGAAAGGGAGATGGTGTGAGGGAGAAATAAGAAAACTATGGTTTGAGAGGAAAAGGCAAGATTACTTCAGATGAGGAAAGCTCAAAAAGAAGACAGTCCGAAATGAAAATGTCTGGGAGAAATTCAGGTACCTGGTATTTGAACAACTGGAGAATTTATGAAAAAGAAAACTTGAAGCTGTATAGAAAACACTGCATATTTAAGTTGAGACCAAAATATCAAAGGCCGTAAAAATATGGTAGTGTTCCTCGAAGGGCCTATAGATATACACTGTATGACTTAAAGACTGTAAATTTCACAGTAAGGTAAGAAACCAAAAAGCAGTTATAGAAATCAAGCAAGAGATGAAGTGACTAAATGCAAAGATCCTGGACTTGGGTGAGGGTGGTGGAAACAAGTATATACAAGTGGAAAAAATAACCATTATTTTATTCAGCACCTATTTCCTGCCTCATAAACTAATTATGTCAGTTTTGAAATAGTGTATTGATTAAAGTTCATAAGGGAATGAAACTAACAAAAATATGTGAATAGTTATGCAAGGGGATGTACTAAGTAGATTTACAGAATCAGTTGCAGGAGTCTGTGATGGCCAATTGGATCCAGTAGCTGCTTAGATCAGAAAGGTAGAAGATCTAGAAGAGAGGGATGAAGAATGAACACCCATCTAAGATTGAAGGCTGGACGCTCACTGGAGAATCACCAGGGCAAGTGTGAGTTAGAAGGCTGAAAAAATTGGAGACCAACATACCAAGGCACTGGCAGCAAAGGGCACACCTGCTCACGAAGAGGAGAACTCCTCAATATAAATGCGCTTCTGTCTTCTTGCCCTTTTATTTCATCTAGAAAACAAGCCTATTGCTTGGTACCACCCATAAATGGGGTGGGTCTTCCCCCATGAGGTGCTGGCCTACATATCCTCTACAGACACATTCAGAACTATGCCTCACTAATCTACTAGATAGTTCATCCATTTAGGTTGACATAGATTAATGATCACAAGGAGGTAAGATTATCTCAAGTCCCCTGAAAGCTGAAGAATGAACACTTCTAGAAATTCATATAGCTGTTATGAACAGTCAAGACTTTAATGCAGTGCTTAATTTCAAACTCTGCTTTACAATTTTAGCTTTTTGAGAATCAAAGAAAAAAGAAGGGATTTGATTTGATCTCAAAGCTGATGTCTTTTTAAAGAGAAAAATGATTTCTGGGAACGTTAGGCTTTTCTCATATAAGAAATAAAAATGATGTCAGATGGAGACAACATAATTATGAAAAATTAGTACAAGAAAAATACTATAGTAACCTTTATTTTTGTTGATATTTTTTTCCCTACATGCTGTTCTAAGCACTTTATCTCATTATCACATTTAATATCTCATTTAGTTAATACAATTATCATGCTCATTCAGCTAAGGCTTATTTGAAGAGGTGAAAGAACTCAATGTCCTAATCTGGGATCCTCTAAAAGTCCTGGCCCAGGCTTGCCTGCCAAGTAGTTCATTTTGCAACATGATCCCAAGGAATGGAAATAGAAGACTGTGAAGAGGGAAAGAGGGAAGCAGGGACAGCTGTTTACTGACATGACTGCTACATGAACAAAGTCCTCTAATTCTCCCAGGACTTTTGAGGAGAAGAAGTCGAGGGACAAAGGATCAAATGTTTCATGGCAGGCTCCTAGCTCCATTGGTCAAAGGTTTCCCCCACAAGTGGTTAGCTATCCTGCACTTTCAGATTTACAGATACTTCAGAATGTGAAACAGATTCCTACACATGGCCTTGTCATGATGACAGAGAAAAGAGCAAAAGATATTAGTGAGCTGAGGGAAATCATGATTGGGATAGTTACCACAGCAATTTCTGGAGTAAAAATTCAGGCCAAGAGAGAACAAAAGGAAACACAATAAGTGTACCAAGGTACACGTGGAAAACTGAGATTTGCATCCATGGAGTCCTATCCCAAAGAACAAAGTATCATAGCAGTGTTGATCCAACTTACTATGCCTGACACTCACTAGGATTTGTGGATACAGCTCACATAGCCTCGTTCTAGAGTTTGTGAATAACTTGGAGGTGAGAGCAAAACATTTGTAGTATCTTCAGTTCCCCGGAGGTGCTGCACATACTGTTCCAGGGTCACATTTTGAGAAGCACTGTCTCATGCAGGGTCTCTGAAATTGGCACTAGTGCATCACTCTGAGGGGAACCTGTGCCCCTTTCACTGATTGCTGAGCTTAGAAGCCTCCGAAAAGCAAAAGATATTGCTATACACAAAAATAAAAGGGTTAGATCATCAACACTTGTGTAGCAAATAATAAGCTTGGCATAAGAGTCTCTAAATGAACAAAAAATAGTATGGTGGACTGTCACACTTTAAGCAAAAACTGTAAAAATATTGTGAAAACTGGAGAGTCATGAAAATATAGAGATTTAGAGCATGATGAAGTTTAGCTTCAAAATGAAGGAGCATATGAGAATGAAACAGAGCAGCTGCTGTTGCTAAGTCTTTTTTATCACAGTGCCCTGTGATAAGCTTGCAAGTTTTTCCTACATTTGATGAATATGTATTAAGTACAAGACTGGAAAAAAAATAATCACAATATATTCCTACTTTTAAGGAGGTTGCAGTCCAGGGAGAATGAGAAACAAGAAATCAACTCAAAATAATGTGATGGCAATAAAATAAATAAATAAATAAATAAATAAATAAATAAATAAATAAATAAATCTTATGTGGTGGGGGATGGTCGGGTATGCAGGAGAATGGGAAAAATGAGAATTAAGTTTTGCCCTATACTGGTACAAATTCTCAATGTTGAATGCAATGATGATGTGTATATATAAAGTACCAGTATAGATTTGAATTTAAAAAATGATCTGATTGGACTGGGGATTTAGCTCAGTGGTTCCGGTGCCTGTCTTGCAAGCACAAGCACCTGGGTTCGATCCCCAGTAACCACATAACAATACTGAGCGTGGGGACTCACGCCCAGCAGCAACTAGTACCCACATACCACAGTGCTGGGCGTGGTGGCTCACACCTGTAATCCCAGCACTCGGGAGGCAGAAGCAGGAGGATTGCTGTGATGTGAGTTCAAGGCTGAGCTCAGGGCCAGTCTGAACCACAAAGTGAGACCCTGTCTCAAAAAATAAATAAATAAATAAATAAATAAATAAATAAATAATAAATAAAATAAAAAATAAAAAATGATTTGATTAATTTTTAAAGGCTAAAACTCCATAGGACCTAGTAAAATAGCAAAACTTTGCCTCAAAAAAATGAGAAAGATTTTCTTAAGGAGGTGGCAATTACCTGTAAAAAATAAATAGGCTCTGCCATTTAAATAAGAGTGGAAAGAACCTCTGACCAGAGGAAACATCAAGAAAGACCCAGAATATTTGGGGAGAAATTTTGCCCTCAGCTTGACTGGAGAGTCCTAAGGTGTACACTGAACCACACCATGAAGTTTTCATGTACCAAGAAGGAGGCTTTAAATTTTATTTAACAAAGAGATACTAGAGGGGTTAGAACAAAGTTTGACACATGTAGACTTATTTTTTAAGCTTTTAGAAAGATTCCTAGATGAAATTTTTTTTAAAAGTGGTTGATTATAAAATGAAGTATGGAAGAAGTATGGAAATGAAGGTTCTAAAACAAAGCAAGAGAAGCATGGATGAGAGGTCAGACGTAAGAGGCAAAGATTAGAAAAATGAGCAAACTGATGTTGGATGTGAGAGAGAGAGGAGTTCCAGAGTTAGCTATTAGCTTGAAGGTGCTTCACATATACAAGTTCAGTATTTGGCTCCAAGAGTAATGCTCACGTAAGGGTAAAATCCCCCATAATGCTGAAGGTTTTATTTTGGTTTGTTTTTTGTTATTAATCATGTAGATACAGTCATGTCAAAGGGTTAAGGTGAAATTTCTCATAGCTTTTGTTGTTGTTGTTTTGTTTTGTTTTGTTTTTGTTTTTGTTTAACAAGTACAAATACAACAAATGTGTCAAATTCAAATAAGGACTTAAGCCCTTAAATGTGCATCAGGCTGATCTTCTGACTTCCTATTGCCTAACTTATCCTTCCATAGAATCTTTTTTTTTAACTCTCTTAGGCCTTGTGTTTCATTTAGAACAAACTGGGAGATGCCACTTTAGAGGGATCAGGAGCCTATCCTCTTAACAATGAAAGAGGAACGGAGGAAGGCCCTTTCCTCCAAGGAGGCCTCATATAGAGAAGATAAGTCATGGCTTTTAAGACAGTCAGACTTGAGACAACAACCTGATTCAACCCCTTATAGGTTTGTGATTTGGGGAAAGTTGGGTATATTTTGGTTTTATAAGTTTATCTGTAATTAGCAAATAATTATATCTACCTTGTAGGATTGTTGGTGAATTGTTGGAAGAAAATGGTAACTAAGTAGCAAATTATACCTGCTAATTTTATTTTGCAGCACTCAAAATATTAGCTTAGTAATTATTACCAGTTCTCATGTTCTGGGTTCTGACTGAGTTTAAGTGCTTTTGTCCCTTTCACCTCCTAGTGCTTTTAATCATCACCTATTATTTCATTTTCTTCAAATTTTTTATAAGTGTCCTGCATATAACTGTGATTGCTGTTGTGTGGTTTGACTTCTGTTTGCTGAAATGAATGATTAGCTTATTGGAAAAGGTTAAATGGTTTGTGGCATGGAGCTAGACTCAGTGGTTTCTGAAGTAAAAAAAAAAAATCACAAAAGAAATAAGTTTGCTTTTCAGAAAACAAAAACAAGTGAGAACTCTGCAGATCTGAACCATGAGCTATTTCTGTACAATTCCATGGTTCCAGATCCAATCTCTGCTGTTCTAAGAGAATGAATCATAAAGCTAAATCACAAGCATGTCAGAAAAAAAAATAACTATGACCTTTTCAAGTTACAGTTGAAACTGATTAACACACCAGTATGAGGATGCTTCCTCTGGAGAAGGGTAGCTGCTCACTTAACTGAAACACAGCACTGAACAGTTGTATTCGATTCTCAAATACAAGAGTCTGTGCTGTGAATTTTTAACTGTTGAATCCTGTTTAATATAAGCATCTAATTCCAGCTTCTATTTAAATATTAACTTCTAATATCAGCATTTATTCAATCTCTTTCAAAAGCCAAAGTTAAATTACTTAGTGCCACGAGGCTATTGTTGGGCATCAAGCCTAACAAACTTCAGGCATGTATTTTTTATTTTCCTGTTCAAAATTTTCCATGTTTCTCCATTGTTTACTGAACTTACCACAAGCTGCTTAATGTGCCGTGTAAGGATTTCCATGGACTACATGAAGCACACAGGAACTATATTATGCATTATATCAGTGTTTTTCTACTTTAATTTACCCATAAGTGACCTGGCAGTTTTGATAAAATGAGATTCTGATTCCAGAATTTTGCGAGAGTATGTTTTACAGCAAGGTCATGGCAAGATGTTAAGTTATGTAGAATTAAAAAAGCAAAGAAGACTCTTAAGCATTAAATCCAAGTGGGTTGGCAAAAGCCAATGAAGGGATTTAATGAAAAATAAAAGCAAGAGACAAAGAAACTTAAGAGTCCTAAGATGCTTTCCCTTCAAGTTCAATACTTTTTCAGAAAAATGGGGAGGGCTCCACTTTTTTTTTACTTGCATTTTGTGGTTTACATTTTTCTCTACAGTTTCCAGGGAGTAGTGGTTATCACTATTCCTTCACACTTTTCTCTACAGAGGTACTTCATTCCAAATTCCCTGGGGTCTTGGATCTAATAGTCTATGCCACTTAATCTTTTCCTCACCAACACGAGGGCAGTACTCTAAGCTGGATAATATATATTTTGACTCCCCCATACTTAAGATCTCCATCTGTTTAGAGGATAAAATGGTCTTCATCTTTCTTTGTTTGAGAATGTTATTCATGACATTTATTTACAAGTCCAGTACACAGTTACCTGACATGCTTCTTGTGCATTAAATTTGGTGCAAAACTCCAGTATCCGAAAGACTTAGAAAACAATGTATATATAAGGGTTGCATATATATTACTGATCTGAATCATAGTACGTATGCACTGAATAAGTGTTCAACTGAACAGTGTCTTGTAAAATATTACTAAAACCTTCCTCAAGGTTTTCATTTTAACCTTTTATAAATATTGTGCTTATAATAGTTGTGCTTATTCTTTGTTTTGTTTTTTTTTTCAAAATTTTGAGAGTATGAGACTCAAAACTAATTACTGAAGATTCTATCTATAACTGGAGGTATTTTTAAGCATTAATGATGCATTTGAAGCATTCTTATTTGGTGTTTGGAGAACAAATTGTTCTACAAAGTTTGAGTTCCTGCCACCATTGTTCCTTCTGGGATTTTACTCAGATCCTTAATTGAGTCATTTTCACTTTAATGAAATTGTTGCTTGGAGCAATGCTAAGACCATAACAAGTCCTACTATGAATCTCATTTTGGCCTTTACATGGCCAATGCTCCATTTTGAAATTCAATCCATGAGTTTGTCTCTCTTCACTGACTTCTGTGAAAATAAAATATTAACAAGTGTTAAATTGTTACTTGTTTACTTGCATATTTAAGAAGAGTCCAAAGTTCATAAAATTGGAATGTTTTCTCAGTGAAGCTTGGTTTTAATATTTAACTCCTAGTTTGTTTCTAGGACTAAGTCACAAGGAAAGTTTCCTTCCCTGTGTGAAATTATTTCTACATGGTTGCCTCTGGCCCTGGCCAGCAGTTCTAATCATGGCTGTGTTTAGAATAATTTGGAGAGATTTTTGAAAATACAGATCTTCAGTCTCCCAGCACAGCTCTCAATGAATGAGTATCTAGGATATAGTCCAAATGTCTGTGTTTTAAAATCAGAACTACCTACATCACTACATACTAGTCCATTGAGTGAATCTTGTCCAGCAAGGTTTGGAAACTACTGCCATGAACAATGAAAAGGTTGCAGATGATCATAAAATAGAGGGAAGCCACTTCTTTACAATGTAGAGATCTAGAAGCATTCTCTAGAAAACACCTGCCTTAGAAGTTCCTTTGAATCTTATTTAAAGGACCATCACTGGTCCCTGAACTTAATGCATCCGAATTTTAGTGTCACAGAAATCTCTCTTTCTCATAAAAACCCAGAAAGATTTCCTCATTCCTTGTTTTGATGATCTTTTCTGTACAATCAAGCAATCAACCATCTATGGAGATACTCTAGTTCCTTGATCATGTTTAATTCTAGTCTTAATCTGTGGAATCATTTGAATCACTCTAATAAATTGTTCTCAAAATTTTTGAGTGAGTCCCTCCTACCAAAATCTGTGATTCTTCCCTCTGAAAAATTTCACATAGACAAATAAGCATATTTGTGAAATAATATGCTTCTCAGTGGAATTCATGTATCTTATCAGTGGACTAAACCATTGTTGTTTGCTAATGAGTTGGGGAGAAAGTGTAGGGGTGTTGAAGAGAGAGGAAACTGTACAGAAGAGTCACTCATGCCTATAGGAGAGAAAATGATAAAAAATGGTTGAATTGATAATCACCACCTTCCTAGTTCTGAGCGTGAGCACCCTGGGCACAGTGTGCTCTTGCCAGTGCTTCTCACAGTAGTCATAGTAAGTGAAAGCTGATAACTCTGGCGCTTGGGTATTAAGCAACTATTCTGTGAATGGTTCTCCTTTCTTATCCATGGGACAGTGGTACACAGTCAAGTCAGGTTGAGACACTTCACCAGGTCAGGCATGAGCACTTTTGCATCTCTCTAAAAAAAAGTTTTGGTGAAGGGTGGTTATGTCTCAAGGCAAATACAGCCTTAAATTCACATTTTAGTAACAAATAACTATTCTGTTTGCATTGTGAAATTTTAATTGTCTTACTAGAGAATAGCTGTTCAGTTTGTGCCTTTTTATTGATGACGCTCTGTTTTCCAGCTTACCAGACATTTACTTTATTTCCAGATAATTACTGTAGCTTATATTTTAATGTCCTAATTAACTATCCTGATTAACTTTACGGCAAGAGCTACAGCATAACAATCATTTCTTGCAAAAGTCATACTTGGCAATATAAATATTATACCCATTTTACCTGCAGAGAGAAGAGAGGCAAAGCAGGCACATTCAATTAAGTTTGATCCTACTGAAAAATTTTCTTTTAAATCCTAGGCATGTGGGCCACTGCTCTGTGTCATGGTGAGACATCCGCACTAAGGCAGCTGCCTTGGCTAGATAGTTTCTCAATCAAAACATTCAAGGCCCAGACACTTTTTAAAATTAGAAAAGTGTGCCAAAATAAGACAAGAAGAGGCCTGTATTTCTCAAACAGTCTTTATTCAGTTAAGACTCTCTGATATCTTTATTTGTTGCACTCATTTAATTAGCCAACCAACAAGCGTTTCCCTACACCTCCCATGTGTCCACACTGCTTCATATACTAGTCAAGATAAGCTACGCTCTGCTATGGTTATAAATAACCCTCCATAGCTCAGAAGCTAATACAGTAAATGTCTGTTTTCTACTCATGTGGAATTCCACACAGTCACCATTCTCCATCTTTTAACTATTCAGGCTGGGTTATAGGGATACAAGGTTTCAGTAGTGTGAGAAGACCCCAGAGGGCTAAGCAAAATTGATTTTATTAACATTACTTTTATCTATAGCGTAATGACCAGAACCAAGTGTATAACTCAAATCACAAATGCCTAAGAACCTGGAGGATACAGTAAGTGAGCCTAAATAGTTTCTGTTGCACTGGGCCCGGTGATGAGAAAGGACATAAGGGGAAAAAAGGCTAAATCCTTGCCTCTGGGAATAATTTAATCTATTTGAGTGGTGGTGAATGGGAAGGCATTTGACATTCACCAAGTACTTCTCCATGTCAAGTACTCAGCTAGAGTTATTAAAACATTTTAGCTCATTTTTTATAATGCTGTTTGTCATTCATCACCAATTATCAAACAATGACTATTTCCTGGGCACTGATGTATGCACTGGATTTGAAAGATATCTAAGACTCAATACCATTTCTCAAGGAAGAAGGGAGAAGACAAGTAAAAATAAATACTCAATTCAATACAGTGTGATAAGTATACACTGGGAATATTAGTTTCCTTGTGTGCCTGTAACAGAGTATCACAAATCTGTGTCTAAGAGCAACAGAAAGTGATTCTCTCACACTTCTAGAAGCCCAAGTCTAAAAACAAAGTGTCAGCAGGGCCAGACCCCCTCTGGATAGACTTTCTTTGTCTCCTCCTGGCTTCTAATGACAGCCATCAGTCCTGAGTATTTCTTGTCTTGAGCCTGCATATCTCTGTTCTGTATAATTCACCCTGTGTATCTCTACTTCACATCTGCAAAAATTCTGACTTTCTGATAAACTCATATTCTCTGAAGTTAGGAATTCAGTACATCTTTTTAGAGGTCATGATGTAAGCATAAAAGGAGTAACATTAAGTTGTTTGGAAAATTCCCAGGAGCAACATTTGGATCAGAGAAATTTCCTAAAGGAGATAATGTCTAATCAAAGACCTCCCAAAGTAGAAGTGGATAGTGAAGTGAAATCATGGAAGAAATGCATTCCATGCAGAACAAACATATGCAAAGATCTGAAGCACTATGTAAGTAGTTCAGTCTGACTGGAGATGAAGTTCAAAGTGAGTGTGATGCTTAATTTAATCTGTCAACTTGCCAAAGTTCAGGGATGCACTAACAGTAGGTCAAATATTTCTGGGTATGTTTGTAAGGATGATTCTCGAATAGAACAGATTTGAGTCATCAAATTGAACAAAGAAGATCTGTACTCATTAACATGTATGGGGGTCAACATACAATCTCTTGGGAATTGAAACAAAAGAAATAAATGCAAGAAGGGAAATTTTTTTTCTGTTCTTGATCAAAGACACACATCTGCTCTTGGAATTCTATTTACTGAGCCTATAGATTCTGAATCTTAGAAGAGTAGAACCTTCTCTCCTTCTGACTCTCAGTTCTCCTGACTTTAGTCAAGTTGTTAAACCTTCAACCTTGGACTCTACGTCTCAACATTGGTTTCCCTAGTTCTTAGGCCCCAGAATTTGGACAAAATTATACAACCAGTGTTTCTAGGTCTCCAGTTTTAATACAGCAGACTGAGGGATGTTTTGTTTTCTATAACTGCATGAATTATTCCATAATAAATTTAATAATCTAATAATAATAAACTAATAATAAAGTTATTATTCCATAATAAATCTCATCTATCTCCCACCTATTTACCTACCCATCTTATTGGTTATATTTCTCTGGAAAACCACAACTAATATAGTGGGGATACAGAAAGAGATAAGGCTAGAGGGCTGACTTAGGAAAGGCCAGCGAGTGGACTGAACTTTGTGTGGTGAGCCAAAAGGTAAGCAGGGAAACAAGAGTATCAAGAGAAGTGACAGTATAAGAATTTTAGAAAAATCATGCTGGTTGGAAAATGGAGCAAGCTTTGAAGGACAAAGTTGAAGTCAACAAGGTATTATGGTTTAGGTAATCAGGAATAGTGGCCCTAACTGATGAGGTAATAATGTACATTAGAGCAGGCCTGTGCTTTGCCTCCATGTTTTTTTTTTTTTTTCTTTCTATAAAATGTTTTGTCCTAGAAACCATTTGAGCCACATGGTGTTCCCATCCAATGGATCAAACTGTTCGGTGACTGTGCTGCAAGAAGTACCTGCTCAGCACAGCAGAAGTGTTTTGTTCAAACAGTGTAACTGTTAGTACCTGTTAACTTGCCAGCTTCTTGCTGTTTCTGCCCTAAAAGGTCCCTTTCAACTTCTTTGCCCCAACTGTATATAAACAGACATGAAGCCTTTGAGTAAAAGTCCCTCACTCAGTTATAACTCAGGTGAACAATCCAAGGCATGAATAGCTTCTAAATGCCAGAATGGCCCAATATCAGGGGCTGCTTTCTAAAATCCCAGAGGCACTTGGGAACTGCACAGACTTTAAACCCAGACACTTCTGTGCCTGCTGAAGAGAGCCAACCAGACCACTGTGAAGAAACCACTGATAAACTGTCCTCCAGCCAACCTGACCTCACTGAAAAGCCAAAGCCTCGGTCAGCTGCTGCCATGTTCTCTGATGGCAGCAGCTTCACATAAGATGAAGAACAACTTAATTCTCTGCCGTGTTATTGTACCAGAAAGACACTCTCATTTCTCAAGATGATTTCCTGCTCTCTCTGGATGGGATGAGAAAGGTCATTCCTCAGCTTGCTGGATGACTGAAGAAATAGATGAATGACTATTGACTAGGATCAATATGTCATTAAGTTTTCTGTTGGCCCATATGTCAGCATTCTTGCTTACATTTTTTATTTTTGTAAGTTTTCATTTTCCTTTCAATGAAAAAATAAAGGCACTTTCTAAAGAAAAAGATTATTTCACCTTTTAAGTAGTAAGGCTTTGTTCTATTCCCAAGGGATACACCATACAAATAATACTGAACCAGGACTTAGGTCATTGCTGTTCTCAGCCACTAGTGAGTTGTATGATGTTGATCACTAGGATTTTCCAGATTCCAGTTTCTTCATTTGTAGAACAAAACACTAGATCAGGCCATCTTTAAAGGCCTTTCTAGCACTATATTTTACAAGCTTCTCTTGCTCTTCATGAACTAAGGTAGATTTATCAGTCACCCAAGTGCACACAGTAGCACAGCTGCAGAGGTGCTTTAAAGAGCTGAGTTTTCACTATATTTTCACATTGCCAGAATTACATGGCAATTCCTTTAATTCATTAACCAAAAATTCAGATATTTTTCACAGCTGGCCTGAGTGGAACTCGAACTGTTTGACTTCCACACCAGTGTTCCCTGCTTCAACTTTCTGTCAAGCCTGGTTGAGGCATCTTACTTCAGTAATAAGGAAGTTGTTTAGCCAAAAACTTTAGAATTTCTTCAAGTTTAATGTGCTTAAGAGTCATATGCACACATATGTATAGAATGTAGATTCTTGGGTTTTAACATTAGAGAGTCTGATTCAGAAGGCAGCTGGAGGCACTCGGGTCTCTGTATTTTAATAAGCTTGGCTAAATCTGGTGGAGAACTCCACTGCTCACTATATGAAAAGTGTTGCCTCAGAGGGAGAGAAAGGAGTTTTAGTTGAAAAACATTAATTCAACACTGTAAGTGAACTGTATTTTATAAATTAGAAATTTAATTGCAGGTGTTGGTCTGTGCAATTATTGGGATGAAAGAAAGCTAGGATAGCATGGCTTTGAAGTCAGAGAAAAGTTACTCTGAGGACAGGATGAGAAAGTGTTTATCTCTAAGTGCTTACCATTATTTTAATGGCTTTCTTATTATTCTGGCTTTCTTGTGCTATTCTGCTTCTTTGCAGAAAGCATCAATTTGCATTGGCATCTCCTCTCTACCAGGTGAGTCCTGGTCTGGATTGTCTCAGACAAGTGTTCATTGACTTCCTGGTTACTCTGGTAATACCGCAGGACAGAGAATAAAGCTATGACTTCAAGTTATGGTGTGGTTGTATACTTCTCTACTACCAGACAGACTGGTCAGTTGGGATCAAAATGTGCTACATTGAATGAACAGAGCTCACTGAAAATTGTAAATTTACTGTAAATGCTAAGGCTCTTGTAAGCCCTCTTACTGCACATTGAAAGAGTCAATTTGAAAATGGGAAAATGTTTTCCAGACTGTTCTTGGCTCTAAAGAGAATGTTCTCATATTACACTGAGAATCTTGATTAAAATCTCTCAGTGTGCAACAGTATCTTCCAGGGTCTTGATGAGTCTCAAAAGAGTCATCTCAGCGTTGTTCACAACAGTCCTTCTATCCTCAAATTTGACTGTGTCTCTGTCTGGGCTTGTGTAAAAACAGAGGCACTGTGACTGGGATGCTGATGATCACACTTGGTGAAACACTCTTAAGGTCTACGTGTTCTTGGGCATCCCATGCAGCACCATGTCTGGAAGTCTTTATTAACTTTGCTCATCCCTCCTCATTCAAGGAGAGGAACTAAAATTCAGTTCATCCTTAAAAAGCCAGAATAAATGTCCTTTCTCCTTTACTATTCTCTCAAACCCTATTCTTCATAACATCTCTTTGCTTCTTTGTGTTCTTCCTGTATTTCCTAAATAGTTTGACATAATGGTATACCATTATTCCAATGCTTGACTCTCTAAAGTGTGAGCTCCCTTCTTGAAGGCCAGAAAGCTGTCATCTTTGTTCCTTTAGTGCCCACCATAATACACAACACGTGTTAGACACACACATGCCTTGTGTAAAACAACCCTGATTCTAATAAACCAACAAAGACACATCTGTAGACATGTGATATATCGGCACAAGCTGATACACAGAGGTGACTGCTTTTTTGCAAAATTCCAAAGTATAATGTTAATGATTAATATTCTCCCAACAGTAAAACTAAGGTGAAATCTCAGTGTCATAATCAGGAGGCCAAATCTTTATGTAGATCATTTTTCCACAATGGTTGCATTTATCAACATTGCATTATAGAGTCAATATTTCCTCTATCATATGTGTTGTCTTGGGAGGGAGCAATTGTTTCTAAGGTGTGTAATAAAGAAAATCAGAGGCAGAAAAGGGGAATTTTAGCAGCAGAAGCTGTGAGCTGATCCCCTCATCAAGGCAGCTTCTTCTCATCCCCAGTGTGGAGGCCATTACTGCCTTGCTCTTTGTCTGTTTTGAGCTTTCTCAGAAGCGGCAGCACCATGGGAACAGGCATTGCTGTCACACATCAGGCATTTAGGCATCTGTTACAGGGAGATGAAAAGAATATTAGATGTGGCAGGGCAGAAGAGACACAGTGCAGAAGAGTACAGAGGACAGGATTTAGATTGTAGATGGACATCTTCTTGCTACTGGGAGTTACATGTGCAAGGAGGGGGGTGTGGTGTCATCTAATGTTTTAAGATTCAGCTACCAAGGGACCTACCCGCATCTGTCCTTCACTCCAGACCGCTGCATAGATCCCAGAGGGTGAGACACCAGGAAGAGAGCTTTGAAAGCTCTTAGAATGTTTTTGGGTTAATTCTGTAATCTTTTGCCTTCCTCTATCCCCTAAAACTTCTGAAATACAACTTGATTTCAGCTGAGAAACAAAATGTCTCTGAATCTCTCCACCAGTTACAATTTTTAGAAAGTGATTGCATTTACTACATTTCCTCCTCACAGCATTGCTGTGCAGGAAACAGGCCTTTCAAGCAGTCTCAGTTTTATAAATGGAAAAGCTGAGCTTCAGTAATTTTCCTGAGGTACCACAATTAATGACAGCTACAGCTGAATGAGCAATCTTCGCTCTTTCAGCCAGGTGGAGATACATGTTTTGACGTAGAAAGGTGAACACCTTTTATTTTGCCCTCGCAGGCAGAAAGCACGAAAGAATAGGAGAATTGAGAAACTAAACACCCAGCTCTGCCATTTCAGTGATCATCATCTGCTACTGAATGGGCTGTTGATGGCAGATGTGTGAATGCTGAAATCAGAAAAGGGGGCTTTGAACTGGAGGTAATGACAAACCCAGTGTGGGAAAAATCAATAGATTATTATGTGCGTCATTGAGCATTGTTATGGGCAGCAGCCATCCACAGCAAGCACCTTATTGCCACAACACAGCAAGATAAACAAGTCCTCTTGTTCTTCAGATCTTAGGTATTAAAGCTCTTCCCATATTGGGCAGAAATTATTTTTAAAAGCATTTGTTTATCACCTGTCTCCCAGCCACAGGGTGCCAAGAACAAAAGCAAGCATTCTGTTCCCGACCTCTGCAGCAGACTATCTGGCTCCAGCTAACGAATGCCAGTGCTCTGGTAAGAACTGTTAGACCTCAGCTTCTGAGGTCATTCACAGTGCAGATAATTGTCAAAGTTTAAAGTCATGAACCACCAAGAAAGTGACCTTTTTAAAGGATCAGGGCACATATCTAAGAACCTAAATGGCATCCCATCATACTGTCTCTTAAAGAATTATTTATTCGTACACATTTGCAGTACAAGCATTTGGCAGTCATCTTGGGAGGTGGATATTTGTACATAGTACAGCTTGTTTCTGTTTTAATCCTCTTCCCTCCCCCCTCTCTCTTTTCCTTTAGTTCCTCTTCCCCCTCTTCCATCCTTGTTAAGACTATTAATCTTCATTCATGTTTATGGCATATAATGTGCATATTCATGACCTTATACATGACATATCTTCACTCAAACTATTTTTGCATCGCTTCTTCCTCATGTCTTGCCTTTGGTCTTCTGGATTCCTTTCCATCTTGAAGAGATCCATCCCCTTGTCTCCCTCTCTCTTTCTTTTATTTTTCTCTTAGTTTGTACTTTAACTATTCAGATGAGAGATCATATGTATTCAAGTTGCATTCAAACTTGCATTTGAGTATCAGAGTATCATAGATTATTCAAACTATTCAAATGAGGTTGTCATAAAAGTCTATGACAACAACACACTGTAGATAGCTCAAAGAGATACAGCAACTGACCAGTTTCTTTAAAACACCTAAGTTAATAAGTATTTCTGCTTATTATCCTTGTTTTTTAAAAAAAGACGTTACTAAGGTATATTTTCTGTGTCATATAATTCATTTACATCAAGTGCTACAATTTAATGATTTCTTACTACATTTTCCAAGTTAAGCAGCCATCTCCATGAAAGAACTTTACATTTCCATCACACCAGTACAATTCCTCAGGCGCATTTTATGGGTTATCTCTCATTCTCCTATGCACTCCAGCCTGGTTGAGGAAACCACTGATCTTAACATTACATTTTTTCATGTATTTAGATATTTTCCATTGAAGATGCTTCAAAAATAAAATCATATAGTATACTTTACATAAAATTTTGGGAGTTTATCAATGTTGTAGGATATATCCACAGTTTATTTTTCTTTTATATGACTTAGTACTCTTTTATATGACTACATACCTTTTATCCACCTATTCACCCATCAGTGGATATTAGGTTGTTTCAATTTGGGGTTGAATATTAGGTTGTTTCAATTATGAATAAAGTTTCTAAATATATTTATTTGCAGTCATTTGTCTGGGTATTATGTTTTCATTTGATATATATATATATGTATATATATTTGCTTTAAAATTATTTTCAATTTCTTTACCATGGAATTCGTTTCTCATGATGACCCAGCTCACTCTGTCTTGTTTGACTTTCTCTATAATAAGCAAGGGTGAAAAAAAAAACAATGAATTAGGAAGCTGTGAGATATTTTGGAGAATTTTTTATGGTAGTAGAAAAATTTTCCTTTAGACAAATCATAGCAAAGTAAAATGAGTTATCACCTAACACAGAGATATAAGCATTTAGAACAGGTTGTTGGTTTTTTTCCCTGTTCTCCTATCTCCTGCCAGTGCACTCTTAATAAAACCTTCTGGGGCCATTTGGCAAGAGCATCAGGAAGAAAGAACAGGTTCAAGGAAGTCAGGAAAGAGATAAGCAAGTGAACAGGTAAAAGTCCAGCTATTCTGCCTCCCAGCCTTAATTCTAGCCTCCCAAAGACAGTATTAATTTTTGTAAACATTTTGTGTCATGAATAGAATTTCAGTGCTAGAAGGAATATTATCAAGCTTCATGGCTTGTGCTTTTCAAAATTCCAAGAGAATTGCTGAGCAGAAATTAAAGCAGCATTGTTATTTTTTTCCCCCTGTCTTACATGTTAACACTTCCAATGAAATCAGTTGTTGAATAAAGGAGTCTGTGGCTTTACGAGGATACATTTTCACTAAGACATCCAGCTCTGCACTTTAAAAATGGAGAAAGGAAGAATGGGGAATTTAGTGGCTTTTAGAAGCTTCGGCTGGGCATCCACAGCACAAGTGATTATTAGGGTCAGAGCCGAGACTTGGTTTGCCAGGACTCTGTTCACTTACCACAAACTTTCAGCCTCTGATGATTTTTAAGAATCATTGAAAGAGTTTTAAATATTTTAGTAAGTGTCCTCTCTCCCCCACATCGGATCATCCGGATTCAAATTCCAAGTATGTTGTACTTTAAAATTTTATAGTTCTATAGGCTTTTAAGCACAACCCTTGGAACAACTGCTCTGGAGAACAGATTGCTAATCACCATGGCTCCTCAACCAACAGCAAATTCAATTACAATAAGCCCCTTACATTTAGACAGCACTTTCCCATTTATTATTAAGTTGAAGCACTGAAGAGCCTTGGGCGGTAGGTGGTAAAGGGAACCACAGTGTGCATGAAGTCACACCGTGGAGGAAGAGCCCCACACTGAAACTCACTCCCAATATCCAATCTAATGCCCCTTCTTTATCACCACAATTTACTTTCTTTACTTCTATTACTTTGGCAAGAATGTGGCATTTTAGAATGATTTCCAAGAAAAGAATCATAAACAATCCTTGTTTCCTTAAGCATTATGAATTTCATGAAAATGAGAGGAGTAAAGGATTATTTCTCTAGTTGTATATACATGTGCAACCTGCAAGAAAACCAGATACAATACTCCAGAACTCAAATAATATCCAGAAGCCCACTATTTGTGTCTCATGTAGTAGGCAGATAGGTACCTTTTCATCTTCACATGGGGCTCAAGCTACAGCTGCAGTGGACTTTCTCAGTGCTCACGAGTGGATCTCCTCCCACTGCATGCCTTGAGATGAGGAAGAAGCAGTTATTTTCCTCCAGTCATGGTACACATTTCAACATTGCAAATCACCTCTCAAGGTCTCCATGTTTGGGTCTGTGAGGCAAACCCCGAGTTTTCCATACATGCTACTGGTTACTGATTTCCTTCCCTAGTTTTCCTATTTCCCTCTCCCTGGTTGTTATCCCTCCTAGCACTGGCGCATTCATTGCTCTGTAGATGTGTGTGTGTGTGTGGGGGGGGGTTCAGCTTCTCTTTCATGGTCATCTTTCCTAAGGTGAAGTGCTTTTCTTGCTTTTGTTTTGTTTTGTTTTGTTTCTTTTTTATACAGGGTCTCATTGTTGTAGTTCAGGCTGACCGTGAGCTCAGCCTTGAACTCATAGCCATCCTCCTGCCTCTACCTCCCAAGTGCTGGGATTACAGGTGTGAGCCACCAGGCCCAGCGCTGTGGTATGTGGTTCTGATTGCTGGTGGGCGTGAGTCTTCATGCCCAGCTTTGTTGTATGTGGTTACTGGGGATCGAACTCAGGCCCTTGCACTAGTAAGACAGGCACCAGAACTACTGGGCTAAATCCTCGGCTCTAAGTAAAGTTTTAACACCACTTTCTTGAAAACATCGGCACTGGAGACTGGGTTACAAGGATGCCAGCTCTCCTGATTTTATCAAGAATGAATTTTCTAAAAGTTAAATTAACAAAATATTCCAACTCTGAGCATTCTAATTGATTAAGAGATTGATTAGCAGTTGTTGATACTGATTTATTCTAAATCAAAAACTGATTAACTATGACTTTCAAATATTGATGTGCCTGGAAATCACCTGGGAGAATGTATTGTTGGGTGGGTGGGGATTCTTCGCTTTTCAGTCCAGAGCTTCTAATTCAACAGGCGTGAAAATCATCATCGACTAAGTGTCCCTGATTAGATTAGACTAGGACCATATGATGCAGAACACTAGTTTACCAACTCAGTTTTCTAAACATCAACTGCCTGGAAGTTGTTCTTTACTAGTATCTCACAGGTTAAAAAATGAGAAGGAAACAGCAGGCTTTTCTTTGTAAAAGTGAACATTTATCTATGACAACACATACCTCAATAAAAATGTGACACCTAATGTTTCATCCTAAAATTATAATGTTGGGTGTTTAACTTAATCATTTCTATAAATTTGCTTCTCTCTAATTTGTATCACCAGATTATTCTAGTAGGTTGAATGTTCACATTAGGAGAAATCTCTGTCATTTTATTCAATCCTACCATGCCTTTCTTGTCTTGCCTTCTTCTTCTACTAGCATTTAAACAGATTAATTTTACATATTGTTATTATATTTCCCTACCTAGACATCAGAATAACAATCTAACTAAAACTAGTATGTTTAAAATAACAATGAGCCAGAATGTTTAAAACCCAAACTGCCTAGAAAAAAGATGCAAAACATATGCTGTTTGAAATCCTTGTGATTTTCTTATCTTTATCTCTCAGCTATTCTAAGACCAGTGGCTCACCAGCTATAAGTTGTAGCTTAATCAATTTAAATACAATGTTGAGGCTTGCTCTGCAACTGCTGCCCTCTGATGTAGACATGTTGCAAAGGCCTGCTGGATGGTACAGATTTTGAAACTATAGACACTATATAAACTCTTTCCTAAGAGTGCTTGTAAACCTGGTCAGATTTAAATGGTTTCCCTTGCTCCTTCCATTTCCTTCCACTCATTTATGCACCTGTTCATTTACAAAAATCTACAAAGAGCCAAAGATTCGTTTAGGCCCTGAATACAAAAATGAAAAGAGCCCAATGTGCCTCAAGATCTGACGAAGGGACAGCAAATCAACAATGACGGTCATGTGAATCGTAACTGGGCTCTAAGAACCATAGGAATGTGAGCACACTGTGGAGACCTACAGCAGAGGAAGTTGTCTGAAGAAGCATGGGGGGTGGAGGGTGTTGATTCAAGGAGATGATACTGGACTCTTGAAAGCTAAGCAGAAGTTTGCTATGTCGACGGGTCAAGGAAATGCCAAAGGGAGCAAAGCTTAACTAAGGATCCATAATTCAGAACTGCACGAAAGTAACAAAGTAGCTTCTGAGGAATGTCCTACAGCATGAAGGTCACCAAAGTCTTTTGCAGGAGGTGTTTTGTTGTTTGGTTTGTTACTGAGGGACTGAACCCATACACTTCACACTGAGCCACATCCTCAGCCCTTTTCTAGATTTTCAAAATTTTGAGACAGGTTTCTGCTAAACTGTCAAATTTGAGCTCAAATTGGGGATCTTCCTGCCCCTGCTTTCTAGAAGGCTGGCATTGCAGGTGAGGGTAGAATCATAAGGGCTTTTGGAATCCACATTTTAATAAGATTTTTGTAGTTTTCTGCATGAAGAATTCATACGCTATACATTTTTACAGTAAATTTATCCAGTGTATGGTTAGAATTAGAAACAAGCCTATTTTTTAAGAAATACAGAAAATTATATATTAAGTTATCGAATCAAGGGCAAATACATAAATTTCCTGGACTTGAAACCAAGTGCTCTGAAAAGTGCACCTAAACTAAACCTAACTTCTATTCATTTAGCAAGAAATCCATTGTCTCTGCAACGATTAGGAGCCAGGTTGGCAGGCTTTTGTTAGCAAAGTTCTAAGTCTCCTCGCTGAGCTGGTTGGAGCCTGGCTGTCTCCAGCCTGCACAGATAACACAGGATAGCACCAGCCTTGGCTTCTCGAGGCATTTTGAGGGCATAAGCCAGAGTGACTGCATTCCTGTAATCTGGCCTGAGTGTTCTTTCCCACATCACAGAGGGAAATGAGACTATCTCTGACTTGCCAAACCCCATCTGAAAAAGCACACCCAATTGGCGGCAGCCTCCTCTCCTAAGGATTCTGGGAGAAGATCCAGACAGAAGCGCTTTATGTGGGGCAGAGCAGGCACTTCAGCATCCTGTTTCCTCTCCTGGCAGACATTTTTCTTTTTGTCTGTGGCAGAAACTAGAACTGGATCATGTGCCTGGGGCACCTACAAGATGGAAATCTGTGACTGAGGAAAAACTGTGAAGGTTACTGGGGAGGCCAGGGAGAGAGGAAGTAGGCAAAGAAAACTAATTTAGGTCAACAGTGTTAATCCCATGGCCAGGCTACCACGGGCAGAAGTCTTCCCAGGGGAGGCTACTCTAGACTTCCTTTGGCAAAAGAAAAGTGGCTTTGGGAACTGTTGGCACCATCTGTTCTGTTTAGGGTGAAAGTCTTCTATTTTTATCTGAAAATGAAATGGTTATATTTTTTCATAGTAAGACACTGCTAACCCTGCCTTGCGATAAATATCTATTCTTGCACTTTGACCACTAGCAAGCCCTTTCTCAGTCTCAGACTCTGGGTTCACTCGGATACCAAAATCTGTCCGATACATAACCAGCGACAAAGCTTATATTTATTTTAAAATACCTTTATTATTGTTTTATGATTGTATATGCCCCTTGGGGATAAAAATCAGGGAAATGCAGACAACTACAATATTAAAGTAATAGTAATCCAGCTGGGCACAGTGGCCTATGCCTATATTGCTGTATGTTTGAGACAAGGTTGGGCTACATAATGAGTTCAAAGCTAGCCTAAACTACATAGAAAGATCCTTTCTAAAAAAAAAAAGGTAAAAATGTCTGTCAGCTACTATTAATATTTTGGCAAAATATCTTTCCATTCTTCCCTTCATCCCTTTTTTGCTAAATCTTTTATTCCTCCAAATATTTATTCACCATGTGACAGACACAATAGATTCAAATTTGTGTGTGAAAGAAAAATGTCTCTATCTACATGCCAATAATCTGTGTGCTTTGAGATCTCCACCTCTCTGGATATAGACAATTATATGCATATATATATACATATATATATATATACATATATATATATACATATATATATATATATGTATGTATATACAATCTTAAAAATGTGTTCAAGACATCTATAATTTCACACAAGTAGAATTACTTTAAAATAAGCACGTAATCTTCTCCTTTCAAGAACAAATTGTACACATTTATCAATATATATCACCATATTAATGGCTCCTAAGTGAAATTTCTTATGAATACACATTCTACATTTTGGTGCAAGTACCACCCTGCTCTCTACACAAGCATGTTATTTTGAGAAGGACAGAACAGTATACAAAACTCAGGGCTCTACATCCAGCTTACCACTGCCTTTCAGCTATATAGGTACTGAATTATTATTATTATTATTATTATTATTATTATTATTATTATTATTATTATTACTTTAGGGGGGGTTGTTTTTTTTTTGTTTGAAACAGGGTCTCACTTTGTGGTTCAGGCTGGCCCTGAGCTCAGCCTCAAACTCACATCACAGCAATCCTCCTGCCTCTGCCTCCCGAGTGCTGGGATTACAGGTGTGAGCCACCACGCCCGGCACTGTGGTATGTGGTACTGGTTGCTGCTGGGCATGAGTCTCCATGCCCAGTATGGTATGTGGTTACTGGGGATCGAACCCAGGTCCTTGTGCTTGCAAGACAGGTGCTGGAACCACTGAGCTAACTCCCAGTCCCGGTACTGAATTATTTTTTATATTCATATATTGCTGTTTTTCTATGGAATCAAATATATCCATCTTTTCTTTCACAGTTTTATTATTATTATTATTATTATGCTTAGAAAGGCTTTTCCTATCATTAAATTATTTTAAAGATACTTTCTTCTGAGCCAGGGATTTAGCTCAGTGGTTTTGGCATCTGCCTGGCAAGCACAAGGTCTGAATTTGATGCCTGATAACCACATATCACAATGCTGGGCATGGTGGCTCACAACTGTAATCCCAGCACTTGGGAAGCAGAAGCAGGAGGATTGCTGCAAGTTCCAGGCTCACCTGGGCTACATAGTGAGCTCAGAGCCAGCCTGAAATACAAAGCAAGACTCTGTCTTAAAAAAAGATGTGTTCTTCTAACATTTCATTATATATATTATATTATATTATATTATATTATATTATATTACTTATTATATACTCCAATCTTTGATCCATCTGAAATTTAATTTAGGTAGGAATTTGCATAAGCATACAGATTTATTCTTCCTGAAATATACTCAGGAATTGTAATTTTAAGGGGCTCTTTTTAATGCCTTAGCTACAAGCTTCCTGGTAAAATTCTGTATTTTTTAACATGCACACTATTGCTAGAAATTCACACTTCGGAGACTGTTTTCTCACCCTCCATTAAAATAAAAATATCCTATATGAGGAAAACACTGTAAGGTTTGGCAGTCATGTCTTTGACTTTTTGTAACCTAAGACTTTTCAAGAGCAGTGCAGGATGGATTTGAGGGTAACAAAGTGGACAGTATAGCATCTCCCGAGGAAAAGAAATGCAGAGCTGAGAGTTTGGCATTTCTAGAGTGTGAAGTTAGTCGCAGGAAATGATGAGTGATGACATCAAGTGCTGGCAGCAATCAGGTTCTGGCAGCTCTTACTTATATGTATACTGTTTCCAAAGGCTTAGACTTCCTCTGTCTGTGTAACGCAGCGAGAGCCATGGGAATGTGGAAGCATAGCAGAAACATGATGGATTTGGTTTTAGGATGGATCATACTGATGTCTTTGTGCATAATTTATTTGGACTCAAAGAGAAGAAGAAACCATTAGGACACATAGTGAAATGGCAATAATGTTTCTCAGTAAAGGTTTTGCTAGTAACTGATGATAGTGACTAAGAGATCTGAGATATATTTATGAGGTGAATTAGTATGTGAAAGTAAAGAAAGAGAAGGGACAGATTGATGTCCACATTCCTACTTTGTCACTAGTGGCACCAACCCAACAACATGGGCATCCAAAAAACTAAATGCAAATTAAATTTGTGCACAAATTTAATAATAACTAGAATTTTTTAAAAAGGCTAATGATACTGAGAAAGCTGGGGAAACTAGAACTCTTATAAGCTGGGTATAGGTGTATAAATTGGCACATTGCTTCGGGGAGGCTAGGTAAACTGGGATTCTCATATGCTGTTGATAGGAGTGTAAATTGGGACAACTGTTTGGAAAAGTGGAAATACCTACTAAGGTACATTTATGTGTAAACTTGAGTTAGCAATGTCACTTCTAGGTAGTCCACAGAAATATATATTTATGTTTACCAAAAATCATGTACAACAAGCACAACGCTTATATAGCTTCATTATACATAATTGCCTCATCTTTAAAATAGCCAGAAATCCATCACCAGTAAAATGGAAAAATAAACAGTGGTTTATTAAACAGAGTATCATGAATTTATGAGAATGAATATGCTACAGATACATAAAGCATTATAAATTGGTTTCTAAGGCAACCAGGCACAAAGGGAACTTACCATATGATGCCATTGATAAAAGTCTTTTTTTTTTTTTTTTTTTTTTTTTGGTTTTTTGAGACAGGGTCTCACTTTGTGGTTCAGGCTGGCCCTGAGCTCAGCCTCAAACTCACATCACAGAAGTCCTCCTGCCTCTGCCTCCCAAGTGCTAGGATTACAGGTGTGAGCCACCACACCCGGCACTGTGGTATGTGCTACTGATTGCTGCTGGGCTGGGCGTGAGTCTCCACGCCCCGTATTGTGAGTCTCCACGCCCAGTATTGTATGTGGTTACCGGAGATTGAACCGGGGTCCTTGTGCTTGCAAGACAGGACCAGAACTACTGAGCTAACTCCCAGGCCCCAATAAAAAAAATTTTTAAATAAGTAAAATGAGCCTATTAGAAATCAAAATTTTCAAGATAATTTTTAGGGTAAAAAGAATAATGAGTATTAAGGAGAATAGAGAGACTGCTGGCCATTCATAAGAGTGTAAAATTAATTAGAATGTGTTATATTTGTGTACCAACTCCTCATGATGAATAATGATTATGCACTGCAAATGTACTAATAAAAATGAAAATTAAAAATACAATATACTGTACTTGTGTAAAGACTAAAGCTTTCCTCAAAATTCCTCAAGTCAATTGATCTCTGAATATGAATTCATTCATTTTGTTAAATGAGGACATCAATATCTGTTTACTAGAGTTGCATGCATGAGAGTAAAGTAAGTTAACATGTGTCCATTACTACGTATTTTCCCTTCCTGCCCTGATATTTGTATGTAAGCTTATAATATTCTGTTTCCTAAAAGGAAAATGCAAAAATAAAAATGGCAGTGCCAGAAAATGGTGTCTAGTAGGTATGTGGCCAGAAGATAATTCTTGATTTTGAATAGTTTAAAATAGTTTCTTGGACCAATATTTACTGTATCCTGCAAAGAAATCTGATGAAGAGTCTCAGATATAGGAATCAGCTATTTTCATAGATACAAGAGGAAGCCTGAATAGAATAAAATAAAAATTGAGCCATGCACTAAGAAACTGGATGGATTACAATAGGACCTTGAGGTCATCAAGGTGGCACTAAGGCTTAGAGTTATTGCACAGTAATTCTGGGAGACCAAAGAAAGCCCTGGACACTGTGAAAGGTGATACTGTGACTTAAAGTGAATATGTCCATTAAAGACCAGCTTATTTAGCCTCCTTGGTAGGAAGGGCAGTAAAAATCAAAATTGCAATGAGTCAAATGTTGTTTCGTAATATTTCATTATAAAGTAGTAAAAAAAAATAATCTTGACAATAACTCAGAGATTCTTATAATCCAGAAATGGCACCGGTGATTGCAACTAAATTTAAGGATAAGGAAATTAAGGCTCATAAAGATAAAATGGTCACTCCAGGTCATAGTTGAATCTATTCAATGTATTGTTTCTGGAAGGACCACGACAAATCTTGCACCTTTGCTATTCTCACACTAAATAGACAAAATTTAGACTAGGTTCTGAACTTATCATGCTAGGAACAGTATTAGCTTAATGTGCCAAACAAATTTATGAAATAATTGCATTTGTGGCACTGACTGGGAAGATATTCATCTAACCTATTTCCTCTTACTTCAAGAATGTGACTAAACTACATTTCCCAATATCTTCACAGTGACCTTGAATCATATGATTAAATTCCATCCAAAGATCAGTCAGTGTGGTATGTGGCATTCTCAGTTTTAAACTCAGAGCAAAAGATAGAAGGAAATTAGGTCTCTTAGTCACTGCTTAGAGGAAAGTCATCCTGGTAGTTAGGAATACTCATTTTGGTTTTCAATTGAATAAAACAAACATTTATATTCTGATAAGCTATTGAGGCTTGAGGTTGTGTTAGGATTTTATTTTTAAAAGTTTAGCTTTAAATTATAGAAGTTCAAAAAAGACCTGGCAGTCTCAATTGTTTAGCCTCCAGTGTGGTCCTCATGGCAAATATATCACAATGATGGAACCTGCATAGAAGAGATCACGTGGCAAGACAGGAAGCCAAAGAGATGGGGACCAGACTCTTTTTATAACAAGCCATTCTCACAGCAATGATCAGGAGTCTGGAGAGAATTGCATTAATCCCTTCCAAGGACAACACTTCCAGGACCTAATGATCTCATATTAGGCCTCATCTCTTAAAGGTCCCCCACTTTCCAGTGCCAACACACTGAGGACCAATCTTCCCACCTTCCAGAATATGACACTTTGGAGGACACACTCAAAGTATATGTTTATCATAACAGTGTACTTATCCATTATAGTAATCAGAATGACCTTAAAGGCTTTTATCATTGACATCATACTAAGCAATCCTGTGAGATATCAACAGCCATTTATCAAGAAGTAGCTCAATCAAGTAGGTGAGAACTGACATCTTTCAAGATAGGCATCAAAAATACAATGGAAATCTAGTGATTATAAAGAATCTAATTAAGACCTAATGGAAACATACTAAATATATGATGAGGAAATTGACTAACTGTATTATCACTGCCAAAAGCTCCTCTTCATCAAAATGGAAGCAAGAATGTTACCAGTTTAGAAGCAAATATTAGTAAAAAGACACAAAAAGAGAGAGATTATTTATGTTCCTCTAGAGAACTTTTAACCAATACATCTGACCTCTGACTGTGTGTGAAGAATTGTTTATGAGTAGAGTGACCATGTGTCCAGTTTGGCTCAGGGCTGTCTCAGCTGTGAACTTTGTCTATGCCTAATTATTAATGATGCCCCCTTTCTTTCTCCAGAGTGCCCTAGTTTGTGTGATAAATTATACTATCACTCTTTCTTTGGGCTAAACTTCAGGCCTCAATGCAGGCTTCTCTCTCCACTTCCAATATCTGATGCTCACATCAGATGACCAATATTCCTATTACCATGAAAATTAAGTTCGTGAGACAGAAGACATTTTTCCTTTTTTTAAGACTTCATCTAATAATTATCTGAGTATATTTTCTGGAGGTAGTGTCCCTCTCCACCAGGCTCCATGTTCATAAAAGAATTGAAAGAAAATCTCTTAAATGTAGGTGGTATGCTCTATTGGTACAAACTCAGAATGAGTTTAGCAAATAATAGCTTCTCTATGGTAGCAATCATTACCAAATCAATAATCAGCAGATCAATAATTTTAAAATAAAAGACAATAAAAATAAAAGATCTGCTAAAGACAGCAGATCAATAATTTTAAAATAAAAATTATTATTTTGGGTAAATGTTCTCAAATTTTTACCTGGCTATTTCTCAATAATGCATACTACAAATCACTGAGTTATAGTAACAGACCTCTTACAATGTAGATGAGAGGGTACACCCAGGTGTAATTCTAAGTGATGATTGATCTCTTATAGCACTTTACCAGATTTGTTAAGGAGAATTTTAGGTACCAGTTGGCAAATAATTAAAAGGCCTTTGAAATATGCTCTTTGCTATAGTTATTGTAGTCATTACTATAGATGTAGGCCTCAATTTAGGCTCCTCATTGCCCTGGAGAAGAAACATGATATATCTTTTTATAGAATTAATTTTTGGTGTTTATAATTTTGGCTCTTTTAATGTTTCAATAAGCATAAATATATCATTAAATAGAATGCAAATGTAAGTGAATTTTTTAAATAAATGATGAATGTCTCAAGAATCTTTCCCATTTATAGTAATCATATTGTGATTCCCTCATGTCTCCTGAGTACAAGGGTACAAAATTAGAGAATCACTGCTCTAAAATAGAATTTATTAGTTATTCATCATCTGTATGTTATCATGGTCCCATGAGCTACAACTTCATGAGTTGTAGTAAATGTGGAAGTTAATGTGGAAGATCTTTATATATATATATATTCTACCAGTTACTAGCCTTAAAGCTTTATATAAATATGAAATTATAGTTAATCTATTTTGACTATTAAAGAAGGTATGTGAATTGCTCAACACAGTGCATAATAATGTGTAATACTCCACAGTTGTTCATTCTTATTTCTTCAGATGTCTCTTGGATTGGAACTCTCTGTGATCACCCAACCTATATAACTTTTTTTCTAGAAAGTATCAAAGAGATACAGAAAAGCTGCAAGTGATTCTTTTTTTAAAGCGACAACAACAGCATTTTTTAAAAGCTGAAGCTGTAAAGAAAGATGAAAGAAACTGGGTGCTTCTAGCTTGGGGAAAAGGAATCCAAAGAGTGACAATAGCATTCAAGTGTAAGAATTAGTATAAGGATGATGTTGACAGGTTATTTTCTATTCCCACAGAGGTTAGCATACATAAATATTAGAGCAAAAATAACTTGATTTGACACAAATAAGAATGTCTTGTCAAAGAGAGTGGCAACTCTACAATGGCATGCCAGAAAAGGTATGTACACTTCAACTCGGTGCACCTAAAAATGCTCTGGCTAATTCAGGTGAAGACCTGGCTGTGGCTGCCTGGACTGAGCTTTGCAATTTGAATCCCAGATATCAATTTTCAGTCAGTTTAGAGTTACAGTTTTTAGCTAGCAATATAAATCCAACCTCTTGAAGATATATTTATAAAAATTAATATGAAACTAATCAGAAGAATATCCATATTTATAATGACAGTAATATTACTCACATTTAAGAATTACTATGTGAAAGATCATTTTAAGTATGTTACATGTTGTACCTCTTGCCATTTCAGTAATTAATATCTGCGCTTAATTTCATGCACTATTCTAATCCTGGCATGACTTTTATTGTAGAATACCTTACCCATCATCTTCTGCTCATCTTTCACACTGAGTTCAAACTGTTCCTGCTGTGTGATACAGTCTGACTTTCTCTAGATAATTTTCCTCAGTGCACAGAGCTGATCCTCCATACGAACTATAACTTTAATTCAATTGTTACATTAATGTATGGTCTTGTGTTGTGTGGCTATCAGTTTATCCTTTTGTTTACTTCCTGATAGATATAAACCATATTTTTCAACACTGTATGTAAAATCTTCAGGGAACTAAGTATAGAGGTCATAAAATAGGCTTCCTGGGCTGATCAGTACCCATTTTCCTGTACTGATAACAGCAACCATCTTTATTTTGGGGAAGTAATTTCCTTCCATTGTGTGCAGTCATGATGAGATAGTCCATTGAGGTTCTCTGCCCTTCTTTTCCTAGGGACCGATATGTGACTGGCTCAAGCTAGGCTAGGTGAAATTCTCCTTGGGGCTTAGAAAATGAACAAAGAGCCACAAAGAGTGATAACAGTTGCCTTATTCTAGTGACAGTAACCAGAAACTGTTTATCCTCTATTGACCACATCCTGCTCTGGAAGCTCGCCTTTCCAGTCTTCTCTTTGAAGCACCTGATACCTCGCGACAAGTTAGCCCCAGTCTGTTAATGGCAGGCGCAGCACGCTGTATGTGTGCAAATCTACTTCTTTGTCTGGCCTACTGCCCAAAGCGTGGTGCTCAGCACAAAGCCCATGTTGGTGGGTAATATTTAAACATTGGAACATAAAATTGATTATTGATGGAAATAAGATTTATGAATGCATTTTATAAACAGAAGAGAGAAGAACTTAGGAGAACTGCAGGAATATTACATCAGCAATAAAATGGTTAAATAGTGACCACAGTGTATAACTGTCCACTCTAAAAACCTTTACTTTACTTGTTAAGACATTTGAGGGGGGTAACTGCACTTTAAAAAAATCCCCCTAAAATGCTTCATCATGGCAGCCGCACATTCTTACCTCCAGAACTCCATGCGTCTCCTGGCCCAGAAGGCTCCCTATAAGGAATGTTAAATCAATTGATCTGAGTCAGGATGAATGACACTCAGTGGATCTCACCAGGAAGGCGATCTTATTTTTATGTTCACAAATGGATTTAGCACAGTCATGCAAATGTGTATATACAGGGCTGGAAAGAAATGAGGACAGAACTCATGGAAGCAGGCGGGGGTCAGCCACATGACCAAAATAGAAAGCAGTACCACAGCAGCTCCACTGCTACACACCCTGGGTACAGAGTCAGACCGAGTGACCTCTAAGGTCTTCTCCAGTTCTATATTCTTTGCCTCTTTCCTTCTGTTGTTCAGGGTGATAACTCTCAATTCAGTCCCACTAAGAGGCACTGGTAAGTACAGAAAAGGTATTGAAAATGATGTTTCAACAGTTTTCTTTTAAAAAAAAAAAAAAAAGCTCCATTAGTCTACAAATGTAGCTCCCATCCAGTAAATATTTACTAATGGTCTGTTATGTGCAAATAGCTCTGCTGGTTGGTAGGAGAAAGGACAGCTAGAGATACAGATAGTTATAGCTGCTGCTTTTAAGCAGCATATAATCTACAAAAATATGCATGAATATTTTGTGCTTTTTGCCAAGAAAACTTAGTAAACAGCAGCAATTCCTGAATTAATCAGCAACAAACTCTTTTCATTCTCAAGCAGCTGTTGGTTCTTCTTCACTCACTGATTAATTCAAGCTTTCACTGACTAAGCTCTATATATCAGCCTTTGGGCTAGGTGCTGGGGACTGCGATTAACAAGCTCTCTGCCTTCAGGGAGCTTAAATGGAAACCCAGAGGGACTTGAACCACCTACTTAGCTTTAATGTTGTCAGTTCTTCATTTCTTTAAGCCTAGTATCTCTGTAGTCACACCACAATTCTGAAAAATCAAAAAGAATTGGGTCACTTGTATCCCTTCCCTCCCCTTCACATCACCACCCCCAACCCCCACCCCACTGACTTTCTTGGTAATTAATTCAGATTTGAAGAAGCTTTAAATGGTAATATGGCAACTTCTCATAGTCATTGCAGTCTAGACAGATTGCAGTAATAAGAAGGCTGAGTTACTATCACAGATTTTATGACAAATACTCCATAAGTATTAAAACATTACTTCTTCTTACCAAATCCCCAAATAGGGGCTCGAGGTGGGGTTGATGTTTTGAACATCTAGAATGGTGGCCAAATGGGTAGATAAAAACCAGTGTGAAAATCTAGACTGAATGATTTATATGCTATTGCTTCAAGGCACGTACTCCAGCCTCCACAAAGTAGATAGATAGATAAATAAAAACTTATAAAGGTGAAAACAGTACATCCTGCAAAGATAACAGTAGCATTAAAGATAATAATTGCATTGCCAAATCTGAGAAGCACTTTCTGGATGGTGGCTGACCTGACTGCATTGTATATTGTGAACCAGGTGTTACCCTTCATCCAGAGGTATTCTAAACACAAGTGTGTTTCAAAGAATCTGTTACTTTGTGCAGCATCCATACTATGTTCTGCAAATTCCCTGTGGCATTTAAAATTTAACAGAGGTCAGATGTGGTGATGCACACCTGTAACCCAGCACTCTGGAAGGCTTAGGCAGAGCTGCAAGTTCCAGCCTAGAACTGAGCAAGTTAATGAGTCTGAGACCCCACCCCATCTCAGAACAAAAACTAAAAAGGGTCTGTACATGTGTAGATGTAGCACAAAGCACAGGTGCCATGTTCAATCTCCAGGTGATAAATAATTTAATGGTAATGAAAATAAGCCTACAATAAACAAATCAATCCTATGGGTATAAAACAAGTATAGAATTTTAATTCTTTGTTAACAAAAAGGTAAATCAAATTCCCAGGTTAATATCTAGGCAACTGGTAGGAGAAATGCTAGCTTACCTAATGAAAAACTTTATCTACATATCAGTTTGCCTAGCTATAATTAGAAATATAAATACTTATTTTACAGGATCATTTTAAGGAATAAATAAAATAGTATATGAAATGCACAGTGCTTAAAACTTGGTAGGCACCCAAATTGTTGTTGTTAGTGTTTTTAGTGCACACAAGCCTTAATTTTCCTCACAGTGCTCTCCCGTGTGCCATCTGTGTGTTCCCCTGGTTGCTCATAATGAACATCCTTCCAATCCCCTATATCTTTGTACCATAAACACTCTTGATTTTAAGGATGAATATCCTCAGACCCAAAGACTTATCTAAGATCTCATGGCCAATTAGTGACAGAAATAAGATTTGCTCCAAATTTCCTACATTGCAATCCAATGATTGGCCAGTTGTATTATTATTATCCCATGTTGTGGGACGCACTCTCCAAATCAACATATTTACAAATATTTACTGAGCACTACCCTAAATGTACTGTGCAACTTTGGAAAATGTACTAGAACTGTGCAACTTTGGAAAATGTAAAGGAAGTATGAAGCTCTTTATAATTAATTAAAATTTACTATAGAAATAAATAAAATCATTCTTCTCATTATAGACTTCTTTCCTCATTGATTCTATGCTAATCCTGTCTATTCCTTATTAATAGTTCTATCTTCAACTATGAAAATAAGAAACTCCAATTGTAATGTAAATTCTTGCTGAGCAATTATGACTGATTATTGCTACATGGTATACTCCACAGTTAGGGTCAGGTACACATTTGTTCACTTTATACACATTAAATACAATTAGATTTTCCAATCTGTTTAATGGATGAAATGAGAAAAGCACAAGGACATGAAGTCACTTGCCTAAGTCTTTCTCATATGCTAAAGCCTGTGTTCCTACCACAAAAGTTCATTTAAAATTTTTAATGTCAATATTAACCCCTTATAACAAAATTTAAAAAGACAATGCATATAAATTACTTAATTAGTAGTAGTTCATTCCACAATTACTACATGTCACGTTAGTTACCAAATTTACCAGGCTACACTACAAAAGAGTAAAATGTGTGTCCTACCAACATCCAGGAATGACGTTTCTCTTTTGCTTCCCTATCTCTTCACCACAGTCACTTCCATTCCAGAGCCCTGCTAGTCCTTCCAACTGGCAGAGCTCTAGGCTCTTTCTTTTGCTAGTATTTCATCTGCCGGATTTTTAAGACTGCTTCTCAGTCCACTGTGTGCTTTTAAGTCTCAAGAAGTTACCTGAAGGGGAAATGTTTGCTTCAGCCTGATTTGTATTACTAAGCCAGTTTTTTGTTTTTTTTTAATGTGAACTCATGCTCAGAACACCCTTTTGAAGTATGAGTGGAAGCCATTTCTGCTTCTAATCTCCTTTCACCTCTTCTCTAGGCCTCAGGCCATGAGCGCTAGGTACAGGCCATAGGACATTCTAACAGCAGAGGAGGTATTTGGCTCATTACCACCTTCCTTACAGAGCCTGGCTTGAGGCCTTCAACTGAACTTGCTGAAGGTCTTTCCCAAGAGCTGTTTCAGGCATTCATGTTAACAAAGAGCTGAAAATCAGAGACTTCTAGATCTGCCCAATTCCAATTGTGAAAAATGCTTTATTTTTTAAAGATTAATTCAATTAAACTCTCCTTTGTGATATGCAGGTGCTGTGAAAACATTCCTATGAGCAAGTCACTCACTGTTTTTTTCAACTGACCCAGGGCCTTGGATCTCTCTTGATTTAACATACATCAGTCTCTTCTACCTCCATGCCTGAAAACAGATTCTGAATACAGTGCCAAAAAATCATCCCCTCCCTACAGCCTATCTTAATGTTAATTAGCCTGTCTATATATGTGCAATTTAAAACTCAAAACAGCAGAACTACATAGGTACGAAAATAGAGGCTCAGGACAGTTAAATAATTTCCCTCCGGTCTTAGGTAATAGAGTCAGAACAGAACAAAAGTCTGACCACAAAACCCCGTTTTGGGCACTAAGCTTCTTGCCTTCCTTGAGCTGCTTCAGGGTAGTACCAATTTCTGAAATGCAAAATACACAAAAGGACAACATAAGTAAGCAGAATATAAATACATAATTAGCAAGAGTAAAATGTGCATTTATTATTTTTATGTCAAGCCTGTTTCTGTGAATGTTTCATTACAACAGCATTTTAGCTGATAAATTTCAAAGATGCACATTTGCTAGTTGAAGCAAGAAAATGTCAATAATCCCACTTTATTTTATTAATTTAGATATGGCTCAGGCAAGTACATCTGGTACTTCTATACTTAGAGCTAGGAGAAAAAATGTTTTTGTTAACAGACTCACATTCAGGAGATGACTTTGCTACCCTCAATCCCTACTCACACCCCACTCCTTCTTCCATTCCCTTACTAATCATCCACTGAAAACCATGCCAAAGATGAATGTGTGCATGAGATTAATCAAAACAAGATGAAAGATCAGCAGTCCATCACGGGTGGCACCTTGATTAATGAAAGCCAGAAAGCAGCCAGTACAACTTAGAAAATTGGTGGTACCCAGCAAAAGCAAATGGAAAGCTCTGGCTTTTGCTAGAAAAAAAAATCTAAAAGACTTCTGTATTTGTTTAGACTCTTTGACCTAAAGATGTTAAGTTAGTTCACAAACAATTTCTTTTATTCTTGTTTCTGTTATAGAGAGATCAACAGAGACATTAATTCAACTTTACCTCTGGGCTAACAGGAAACAGAAACAGAGAAGAAAAAAATTATGCTCACAACTCTTCTGCTAGTTGATGCCTCAATAAAAGATCAAGGCTCATATGCAGCTGTTTTGATCAGTCCTATCGCAGTTGTCTTTGGGAGCATCTGTTCAGTTCAGAATGGTTCTTCCTGAGAACTACCACGTGATCCACAGAAGTAAAGCTTCAAGGTCATATTTGTTCTATTTGTAATTCCTATTTTCATCTTGGTTCTAGTTGATTAGATCTTGGGGGACACATAACCCAAGAGTGAAGCCAATCAAGTTCTCCCTACAATGACTTGAATTCTACTAACTATGTAGGTTAGGCACTGTGAGGTGGACAAAGGCAAAAAGATTATCTTCAGAGAGAAGAACGAAGTGGTTGTTAGGGGACTAAGCAGATCCAGTTCCTCATTCCAGCCTCCTTTGAGACTCAACCTTGTGGTCTGCCTATAGCATAAGTAAAACATTCGTGAATCCCATTGGTTAATTCTTCTTTTTGGTTAAAGTAACCTCAGCAATTAACCTAAAACAACAACAACAAAAAAAATCTAAAATTACTCAATTTCATCTTCCTCATCTCCAACTCTTTCCTCTTTTTTAAAAATTATTAAATGGCATTACATTTTTACTAGTTACTCAATGAATACTTCAGAATGACTTTTAGGTAGTTTTCTCTTACCCATATCATAATGCATTCTTCATCATTTCTCAGTTGAACAATTTACTGTTGTTTCCTAGGAATTCTCCTCCTATAATATAATCACTGTCTATTCATCTTCTATACTCCAGCAGAATCATTATTCTTACAAACAGATCAACTAATATCATTCATATGCAAAAACAAACAAACAAAAAAGGTCAATAGAGCCATATTTCTAATAAAGGCCAAACTCCTTTATTTATGCCATATAACTCCCTCCAAAATGCCTTTTTGACTTCATGACCTTGTCTGCTTTATATAAAAACCACACTAATCTAATTGCTATTTCTTAAGTGCCCTTTATTACATTAATTCATTTAATCATGTGTCCATCTGTCCATGTATTCAGCACGTCTTACAACTCTGCAAGGCCAAACTTAGCATGATGGCTGAGGCCTAGGAACTGCTCTAAGGGAGGAAAGACAGGTGATTTCAGTTTAGTGAGCTGCAACCCTTGGTCACATTGGACACTGCTTTAATAAAATTGAAATCTGAGAATATAGAGAATCATGTAGAAATGTCTTAAAATAACTAAATATTTTAAAATATGAATTTGTGTAACCATAACCACAATCAATTTTATGACATTTTTATTAGTTCCAAATAAAACTGTGACTATTACCGATCACTTGCCATTCCCTCCATATCTCTCATCCTGAGACAACCGCCAGTCTAATTTCTGACTATAGCTTTACCTATTCTGGACATTAAACATAAACAAAGTCATATAATAGATAGTCCTTTGTGTCTGGCTTCTTCCCCTAGTATGTTATTTTTAATTTTCTTTATTCAATTTTCTTATTCTTCATACTTTCTTCTTTGTATTGTCTAAAATATTCCATTGTATAGATATATCACATTTATTAATCAGGTGGTGGACATTTGGATTACTTCCACTTTTTGCTATTATGAAAATGTTGCTATAAACATCTTTGTAAAGTTCTTGTGTGAACATATGCTTTCATTTTTCTCAACTATATACCTAAAAATAAAATGACTATGTCATAGAACTGTATGTATAACCTTTAGAAGATCTGTGAGAATGTTTCCAAAGTGCTACACTATATTACATTCTGACTTAGCAGTGTATGAGAGTTCCAATTTCCCTGCCTCCTCACCAACATTTGTTACTATCTTTTTAATATAGATATTGTACTAGGCAGGAAATTATAGCTCCTAATGGTTTTGATTAGCATTTTCCTGTTGCCTACTTATATTGATATTTTTAATTACTTATTGGCCATTTTTATATGCTCTGTGAAGATATTTCTTTTGAGATTGGATGTCCATTTTAATTACATTATCTGTTGTATGTGTCATTAAGTTGTTGTGGCTTTTTCTTCTTACAAGTTCTTTCTCAGATATATAGTTAATTTGTCAATTTTTTTGCATTCTGTCGGTTGTCTTTTTACTTTCTTGATGGTGTTCTTAGAAGAATAAGTATTTACTTTTGAGCGTCAATTTTATCTATCGTTTCTGTTGTTGGTTATGTTTGTGTTTGTGTTATCATATCTAATCAAAGTTCAGGAAGACTTACACCTACATTTTTTCCTACCATGTTTTATATTTGTAGTTCTTACACTAAGTCTTTAGCCCCTTTTTTGCTAACTTTTGTGTATGGGTTGAGGCAGAAGCTAAAGATAATACCTTTGCATATGGATATCCATTTGTCTTAGCACCATTTGATGAAAAATTGTTATTTCAGCATTGAGTTGTTTTTACATCCATGTCAAAAAATCAGTTGACCCAAAATGTGAGAATTTATTTCTATATTTTCATCTGTATTCTATTATTCAAGATATCTATCCTATGCCATTTTGATTATTATAGTTTTGAAATTGGGACTTGTGGAGAAGTTTGTAAAATTCAGATTCCCACTCACCACCTCCAGAGATTCAGATTCCACATGTATGAGGTAGACTGTGAGTCTGGTTTTTCATAAGTTTCTCAAGAGCATCAGTTTTAGAGTTCTAAGGATGTAAAAGAGAGTAATGATTAGGAAGGTAGCTTTTGGAACAAGACTTACCAGGACTGACCTTACACAGAGAGACACTGGGAATGGTATCTTCCATTTATACTGTAAAATAGGAATAATAATAATAGTACTTTTCACATGGTAGTTGTCAGAATTAAATTCATCAGTTATTCAACAACAAAAGAGTGTTTAGCACTCTACAAATGTGAGTAATAAGGAAAATATACAGAAAAGCAAAAGAAAAACATAGAAGGATAAGAAAGGATGTGCTGAGCTGATGAGATCAAAGAATTTTTGGTGACTGCAAATATTATTGATGACTGGTTTTTTCCTTCTCCCTTTATTGAGTTTATTGGTACATTTTAGGTGTACATTGTGATGACATTCAACACCAAAATCCATACCTGTACATGATGTAGCTTGATTCTCATTTTTCCCATTCCCTTGCCATCCATTCAGTACTCAATCCCTGTATTCATAAGCTTTGCTTCCATTTTTGTTTTATCATCAAATTATTTTCTTCCTTCTCTGCTTTCCCCTAGGCTCTCCCTTTCCCTGACTGAAGACTGCTTTGGATCACAAGAAAAACAAATGCTTACTGCATAGCCACTTTTAGGCCTTCTAAAACAGCATTAATTACATTGATAATAATGTGCACTAATCCCTTCCATTTATATCTAAGACATTTTCATCACCCCAAACAGACACTCTATAATGATTAAATTATAAACTCCCATTTCTCTTTCCTCTCAGCCCCTAATATCCTCTAATCCACTTTTGTCTTTATGAATCTGCCTCTTCTAAATATTTCATATAAGTGAAATTGTAATATTTGTTCTTTTGTATTTAGCTTATTTCACAAAGTATGCTGTTTTAAAGGTTCATCCATATTATAGTGTGCATTGATGGTATTCATACTCACCTGCTGATGGACACTGCAGTTATTTCTACCTTTGGGTTATTGTGAACAGTGCTTCAGTGAATGCTGGCAGAGAAGCATCTGTACAAGGTCCTGTTTTCAGCTCTTTGAGTATGTGGGTAGGGGTGGAATTTGAGTAACCAGCCTTTTGTTAGAAAGAAAATGGTGCTTTGCAGTAAATTAAGACCTTGCTATCTCCCCATATCTTGTCTTTATGAGGCTCATCTTTTCACTTCTCCTCTGACCAATGTGTTTGCAGCTTATTATAATTTCTGCTGCACTACAGGCAGGTGAGAGCCTCCGGGGCAGTGCAGGATGGTTCAGACAAGTGCAAGATGACAGAAACCAGTGATCAGGGCTCAAGAGAACCAGGGACAGTACTCTATGGCCCTTTTATGTCTTTTTTTCTCAGATATCTCTTGCTTGTGACAGCATGTTTGCTCATCTCGGGAGACTAAGAGGTCATATAAGATCTCAGAAAGGAGGGAAGAGGGTCTATCCAATTATACACATCTCTTGACCCTGCCAGCTGCTGAGTCTATCATCATAATCAGGTAAGGCCCACTGAGGGAAAAGTACAGGGGTATTAATATTGGGCTGGTGAGGAAAAGAAGCTGCATGTTGTGAAGGATCTTCCCAAACTGGAAGGAAATATTTGTCACAGAGGATCTGTTACCCACCTCATTACTTAAAGCCCAGCTCAAAAACAGTTTCAGTGGCCCTAATTTTGTCTTGATCTTAAATCTTGCACTGGACCCAATGGTGAAGCTCTGAACTTGACTCAGAGTGGCTCTTCCCCATTTAGGATGATGAATGCAGAGGCTAATGGTGATATTTGTTTTGTTCTAATAGAAAGAGGATTTGTACCCTAAGTAATATAAAAGGGAAGTATACATTCTGTTAATTTCTACACATAAAAGCATAATTCATGTGGTTATCCACATTTGGAATGTTTTATGATGTGGGGAAGCAGAATGAATTAGAATATGATGGTAGAATTCATTAAAAATAAGCTAGTAAGAACCTATCAACACCAGCCCATGCCAGGTACACCGGATTATTAAAGAGGAAGGGATTATGCAGAAGCCTTGAGGAGCTGCTGTAGTTTCTTGTTGGGGGGGCGTTACTGTGACACTTTGGGATGGGGAATTAAAGGGGATTTCACGAAGCACAACTTGAGACCTTAGGCATCATGCTTGCCTGTCACTTCTCACTCTGTTACAGGCACAGGGGGAGTATGGTGGTGTCTGGAACTGTCTGTCTTACCCCTGCATCACTTAATGGTAGAAACTCTGTAATAGAGATGGGGAGCTGACTCTCCCGATGAGCTTTCAGGGTAGCTTGGATGACTGGCCTGCTTGGCAGCTTCCTTACTTGATCTTTGTCTTGCTTGTTGGTGGCAGCAGAAAATTATGATGAACCATAAAGGGTAGATACACAGACACAAAGGAGAAATGCAAAACAAACATACAAAATATTTAAGGACATCATTATTTTATAATGTAGAGAACTTCCTTGCCATGTTTATTTGGTGTTGTCAAAGACTTAGGCTGACATAAAAGATTCACGGGCCTCTCTTAGTTTCCTTAACCTTACATTTTTGCAATACTATCAAGACCAGTAAATACTCTTGTTAGAAGTAATGCAGTATACAGAAGTTCTTGGACCCTTCTTGTCCTCAGTTCATATAGAAGGAGTGAGCTCTAGTTCTCCCAACCCGAGCTGCCCATCTCCGTCACTACCCCAACCCTTGTCCAGCCTTCAGGACCCCTTAAAGGAGAGAGGGGCTGTCCTGCCTTCAGGAATCTTCCAGGCTACTGCAGGCACAGGGACACGGCACTCTTCTCACTAATTCTGACTAACCAAATTCTCTATTCTAACTCGGGCCTTTTTTGTTCTTTAATTTTCTTTATGTGCTTGTAAGAAACATTTTATCTCACCTGATTTTAAGACTACCTCGCAGAAGTATAATGTGTTAAAACACGAGGATCTAGACTTGAGAAATTTTATTCACAAAGCTAAGATCTCCATGCTAGCTACCTAAACGACTCTAGCCTCAGTTTTCTCAACACACAAACTGAGATATGAATAGCTCATAGGTTTAAGTTAGACACTGAGAAAGTTGATGACTATAAAAGATAAAAGCAGAATAAATATAAGGGTCCTGACCTCATGTCCCTCCAGGGACAGTTCAGCTTCCTATGCACTGTGCAGGCACTAAGGTCCCTGTGATCGCCCATGCGGAGGGTTGTCTTACACATACTACAGTCCACATCACACCCCCACCACCCACATTG
>PVIR01001001.1:105955-140919 GCA_004026965.1 Petromus typicus
TAGGTTTTTTGAGACAGGGTCTCGCTTTGTGGTTCAGGCTGGCCCTCAGCTCAGCCTCAAACTCACATCACAATCCTCCTGCCTCTGCCTCCCGAGTGCTGGGATGACAGGCGTGAGCCACCACGCCCGGCACTGTGGTATGTGGTACTGGTTGCTGCTGGGTGTGGGTCTCCACACCCAGTATTGTTATGTGGTTACCTGGGAATCGAACCCGGGCCCTTGCGCTTGCAAGACAGGCGCCGGAACCACTGAGCTAACTCCCCGGCCCCACATTGCTTTTTTGATGTCAGAAGTGCTACTTTTGTTGGAAAACCGTGAAAATCATATTTTATTGAGATATGTTTAATGCTGTGAGTAAATGAACAGAGTACATTGCTGAAAAAAGAGATAGAAAATATGAAGTTTCTAATATGAAAATAAAACAGTTGGCTTTTCATAACCCATGGTTTCTGTATCCATAGATACAACCAATCTAAGATTTTTTAACTATAAAAAATATATCTATAATAAATATGTACAGACTCCTTTTCTTATCATTATTTCTTTACCAACATTATAATAATTATTGATAGCATTCATTATTTCATTAAGTATTTTAACTAATGTAGAGATTGTTTATACACTTATACAACATATATGCACATTTCCTGTGCAAAAACTACACCATTTTATCTAAAGAATTTAAGCATGTTCAGATTTTGGTATCCTTGAAAGTACCAGTCCCCCAAGGATGCCAAGGAATCCCCCAAGGATACTTAGAAACAACTGTCAAAATCTAAATTTATGTATAGGATTTTAGTTTCACTAAATTGTGGCATTTTTAAACTGAAGAGAGAAGGAGAACTGCCTACATGTGGAAACTATCCAGAGGGGAAGAAGATATAGCCAGAAGCTAAATATACAACAGAAATTATAAAGCAGAATGCCACGCATTCTCCGACACTGTATCAACCCTTTTCTCTCATCTGCATGAAATGATCAGTGAACAGCAATTGCTTCTTGTGTGTGCAGTGCTGGCAAATGGGGGGAGGAGCCACAAGGTGCGGATCAACCCCAGTCCTGTGAAGAAGACAGTCTCACAAACACTCACTCTCCACACACATGTGCCACTCACATACACATGCACTGACAAAAAGGCAAGGAAATGATAAGAAGTGATTAGCTCTGCCAATGATATTTGCTATAGAATTTCAGAGAGCTCAAAACTCTTCTTTGGTCTTTTACAACCTGATGAGCAGAAATAATGAACCAGTCCTGAGCCCTAGAAAAGCCCGACCTGCCCTGGGTTGTTTCCAATCTGTCTACTTCCCAGATCCTTGGCATGCCCAGTAGACCCTCCATGGAACAGTGCTGTCCGATTGAGTCAAGAGGTTTTCAACATCTAGTGTTTCTGACCACATAACAGCAGTGTCTTATATGAAAAGGAGGTCCATTTCTGAGAGGCTCCCACAAAGACTTACATAATTAGTAGCAGAACAAATGAGAAAGCCTTCTCTCCATCTTACCCCTGGGACTCTCCTTCCTTCCTTGTTGCTTTTGATATATATAAACATTAAAAATGTATGTGTATGCACATACACACAAATGCATTTATAAATATATATTGAAAGAATGGAATTACATATATATGCATACTATATACACACACATTTGTTCTTTAGGTTGCAACACTGACATGCCAGAGGTACACTAAAATATCTAACCTCTGTCATGGTTATGCCTTGAAAGAACTGAGATTCAGGAAGCTAGCCAAGAAGATAGGCTGAAGCAGCAAGTTTTTAGACTTAATCTTTCAAATAAAGGCCTCAGATATCATATATGACTTTCAGATCCCAAGCCCAAGAAAGAGCAAATTTCCTCTTCAGAAATTTATAAGCATTAAATTTTTCTGGGTTTAGTTACCCCATCAAGCATATCCCTTGTGACTTACAGGCAGCTTTTCAGTCTTGTTTCAGGCCAAGTCTAGCCCCATCCTGTGTAGGACCACCTATTGCCTCACATGAGAATGATCTTTTCCAAAAGGAAATTAAATGAGTTGGATATGTGCTTAGTCTAAGCTTGCTACATCCCCAGGCTGATTGCTACACTTCATGCTCATTGCTCCTGTTCATCTTCATCCATGCAAAATCTCACCTTGCTTTGCATCAGGATAATGATGGATAAACCTCCATCTCACTGGATAAACCTCCCAGAGGAGAATAAGGCCTTAGGAGAGAAAGCAACAAGGAGAAAACGTCTGTCCTTCTAAAGGCAGGGACTCTTCTGTATCACAAACTGAAGATTGGTAAAGGACAGATCCAAGTGAAACAGTGGAAGAGTTCTTAATCATCTATACAGGGATTTTCAGAAGTGTTTTCTGGTGCTCAGTATCTGCCTGAATGCTTGCTAAGGATTTGTGACATTTCTGTGGAAAGACAAGCTTTCAGTGCTTCTGTGAAATGATAAATCTTTTATACATTAAAAAGCTTTTGTTCTATCTCATGTTCCTTTTCTGTTCCCAAATTATATTCACCTTCACTCTTGTCCTGGGCATATTTCCAGTCCTGCAGCCATAGGGTGCAGTGAAAGGACCATGAAATTTGAAGTCAAACAAATGATTCCACTCACAGGGCTGCTACTCATTTGTCTGGTGCGGTAGGCCCTAAACCTCAGTTTCCTCATCTGTAAAATGGTATGTATTGTGGAATAGATTAAGTGGAGGAGTCACTGAAATCAATGGTCTCCATATGAAATAACTGCTATTATTATGATTATTGGCCCAATTATTTGAGCTATATTGTTTTAGATTACCACCTGGTCATATACATTACCACACATTAACTGTTAGAAGCATTAACTGTTAATTCTATATGCCTCAGAAAAGGAATGAGAAAAATACTATAAACATCCACGTCTATCTTATTTTTAGTAATTCATTAACTTTGTTATTATTTTTGGAGTCTCCCAACCATTTCTGCAAATTTTTTAAATTCATGGATGATAAATTTCAAGCTGCCATATTTCTTACTTCATTATAATTTGCCATATGTGGAGATGTTCTCTATATTTATCCTACAAATATAAAAACTTAATCAAGTTGCCAAAATGCCAGGATTTTTAAAACTTCAAAAGCAGTCTAAAGCTATTTAATTTCTAGCAGAAATAACAGGCACAGGAAACTGAACGTCCAAAATGGATCAGATAAAAATTTGGGTTTTTCTCTTTCCTTCACAACTAAGCCATAGGAAACTTACATAACATTCAAAGAGCCTCGAGTTTAGTAAGTTCAATAAGAAGCACATTTAATCTGCTATGAGTGTGAAGTGTATACAACTCAAAGGGCAGTGAAGTCATCATCCCTCACCCAGGCCCATGCCCATCTTCAGAGGGTACAAAGAAAAGAAACGGCTGGAGGATAACGACCCTAGCTCCTTCTTGAAGTCCAGGCCAGGACTGTCTTTGTAAATTCTGAGAAGGAAATACAGGGACAGGAAGAGGAGAAAATTGGGTGGGGGAATCCTTCTTTCATTAACTGAATGATTTCTTCACAGTCTTTCCTTAAGAATATTCTTCAGTTAGTGACAGCATGTGGTGCTGTATTTATTTATTTCAAGTGACAAAATGTTAGGAAGTCCCACATATTTTAAAAGGAGGTCTATACTATTACATGCTTGAAAATATAGTCTGTTTAATCAAAAGAGGCTTGCATTTACTGAGATTGATTTGAGAGGCTTTTGAAATGCATTCTTTTATTATTACTTTGCATAGTTGATTGCTTGTTTGCAAGAAGTTAGCTTATTTTTTCTGCAGAATCCTTCTGATAAAGTAGCTGTGAAAATATTTTAGGAATCTAAAGGTCTATGAAGAGTTCATTCTAAAAGTAGTTCTACGTACACAGAAGACTGGTTAACACTACAAATGTGAGAGCATGTGTAAGCGTGCACACACACACACACACACACACACACACACACAAATTGTGAAGACCACAGAGAACTGATATCAATAAACATGGCTGGTATGACTTCCCTGAAGCAATCTCGAGGCCAAGTACCCTTTTTGTCACTCTTCTCTGGGTTCCCTGACACATGTCTAAGCTTGGTACCTCCCAGACTAACTCCAGACCAAACCAATTTTCAACTCAATTCAATTCCAAGACTTGAGCTCTTATTTTTGCAGGATCATTGCACGTGATCTGTTCCTAACCTATTGTTGCTAATACTTCCCTATATGTACAGAGCACTGACTATGTACCAGACAACATAATTGGCCCATAATTTACTAAAGTAGTGTATGGTATTGTGGCAAATAACAGTGACTCTAAAGGGAGGGTAAATTTAGCTCCACCCATTAGCAACTGTGTGATTTAGAGCAGGACACTTGATGCCTCTAAACTCTCTTTTTCCGTTAACCAACAATACTACCCAGGGTTTTGATGAAAATCAGTTAAAATAATAACTATAAATCATGTACACATGCTCAGCACACACAGATGTTAATTATAGTTATTATATATTAAGTCATAGAAAATTCATAGCATTTTAATGTTACAACATTTTTATTCATATTTCACAAATGAAGAATACTAAGTTTAGAGCTAAATAACCTATTCAAGGCCAATAATAGAGTTGGAATTGAGCCTAAGTCTATCTGACTCTAAATTCATTCATTCAGCAAATATTTTCTCTCTACCTAAGAGATGCTAAGTGTATGGTGCAAAACACACATTAACCTCCCTTCATCAGAGCTGGGTTGGGCTCTTCTCCCTGAAGTCTCCAGGCACTCTTGCCAAAAACATGAACCGCACCTCTCTGTAGCTTCGTCCACAAGACTTGCCCATATATGATCCTCCCAATCTATTTTCTCAACTGCTTATTATAGGGAGAGAACTCAAGATCCCCCAGTAAATCTGAGTAATAAGACTGAAGGAATCTGGGGTCTACAGTAGCTTCCTGGAGGAGAATCCCTAGGAGAGGCACTAGACTGGGAACAGTAGTATGGGCTATTAAATGGAGAGGATAAAAGAGTATTTATTAATAAAAGTGTTTAAACCACTGAAATGTGAGGGTTTTGGTACAGTAGTTGGGTGCAGTGACTAATGCAGCCTCAAGTAGGTGTTCACGGGTTGACCAAGCCTAGGTCCATCCTTGAATCTTGTGATCTTACTATAGCTGCTTTCAGATTATCTTGCTCTTTCTCATCTTTGAGACTTTGATTCTGTGGCTGCTCTTTTTGTTAGTTAAGTCTTCAGAAACTGAGGTATAGTAAAAAGTATAAATGGTTTTGTGGCATAACAGCCATCAGTAATAAAGGAGGAAGAAAAGCAGAAGAAGCTCTCAGGCTATGAAGCACATCTGACTCCTGTGAGTGAAAACGAGATTCAGAAAAGAGCCTTAGATCTGACAAAGTCTTTTTTTTTAATTAAAATCTTTATTGGTACATTATGAATACACGTCATCATTGCATTCAACATTCAGAGTTTGTACCAGAATATGACACAAGTTGATCAACACCACAGACAGGATCCAGAACAGATTGCTTGTTAAAGTCCCCATTGGACATAAATGTTCAGACCCTAGAGCTCTTGCTGGGCTTATCTGTTAACTGGGCTACCTGAAAAAAGCATCTTCATCTGACCTTAAAAGCTGAGGAGATTGTGCAAGCCCTGCATGCAGGTGAACACAGTGCTAACTCCAAGACTTCATCCCAACACCAAACAAAAACATTTCCAAACACCCACAACTGCTGCACTCTGCCCAGAAGGTCCTTTTGTCCCCACAAGTAGGAAACTTTCTCTTTTTCTGAAATCTTGTCATAGGCATCAGTTCTACCAGGAAATTTTATGTAATTCTCCAAATTCAGGTTAGGTGCTGCAGCAGGCAAAGTAGCCCTCTACAGAAGTGCATATCTTGTTCAGCACTGTGACTACATTAAGTTACATGACAAAAGGAAGTTAAGATTGCAGATGGCCTTAATATTGTTGATTGTGTCACTTTTGGCTCACTGGAGAAAATACGCTAATGAAGGATTTACAAGGCAGTCTTACAGTGGTGCTCTGCAAAGTCAGAGGTGGAAGAATGCAAAAGGGTTGTCTTGCTACCTGGTGAATGCAGAGTCCAGCCACAGGTCAAACTCATCTTCTCCTTCTTCTCCTCCTCCTCCTCCTCCTGCTCCTCCTGTTCCTCCTCCTTTTCCTCCTCCTCCTCCTTATTATTATTTTTTTTTTTTGAGACAGGGTCTCATTTTGTAGTTCAGGCTGATCCTGAACTCACTACATAGCTCAGGCAAGCCTGGAACTCATAGAATCCTCCTGCCTCCCAAGTCCTGGGATTACAGTTGTGAGCCACTATGCCTGGTACTATGATATGTGGTACTGATTGCTTGTGGGTATGAGTCACCACACCTGGCATTGTTGTATGTGGTTACCAGGGCTTGAACCTGGCACCTTGCACTTTCAAGGAAAGCACCGCAACCCCTGAGCTAACTCCCTGGCCCTCTTCTTTCTCTTTTTATTCCGTCCAAACTGAAAGCCTATTGGTGGGTATCTCTTGCATTCACAGTAGGTCTTGCCTCTTTAGTAAATCAAGTATCTAGACACACACAGAACAGTGGCTAAACCATCCACTAGGTATTTCTTATTCAAATGACACCAAAATTAACTGTCACACTGATCACCTAACTTTCCAAGGGAGGAAATGATCTTGGATTACATAGGTGCGTTCAGTTTAATCAAAAGGGTCCTTAGGAATGAATGGAAGTAAGGAGGGACCCACTGCTGGCTTTGACAAAACATGGCCTTTATCAGCCAAGAAATGCGGGCAGTCTCTAGAAACTAGAAAAGGCAAGAAAATGGATTCTTCCCTAAATCCTCCAAAAAAAAATTAATCCTTGCTGACACCCGGAGTTTGAGCCTCGTGAGATTCATTTCACACTTCTTGCCTCCAGAACTATAAGAAAATTAATTTGTGGTGTTTTAAACCACTAAATCTTTGGCAATTTGTTATAGTAGCAGTACAAAATCAATACAGATTCTCATCATATGTGTCAAGCAAACTGTATTTCCAATAATCAGAGAGTATTTCTGTCCTTTAACTTAATAGCTCACATACTAGGTGCTTATTAAATATCTGTTGAGTTATTCCAGTCAACTCTATTTCTGACCTCTAACCATGAATATATCATGTTGGATATTGACAAAATGATCCCCTGTATCACTTCTGACTCTACTTGTCTCTGGCTCACAGTCACACAGATTTTTAGCATTATCTACGTTTAGGACTAGATTTGAATGCACAGTGGGTGCTTAATGTACATAGATGGAGAAGGGAAAAATAGGTGACTCATTGTCTCAAGGCCATCTTTGCTGGTTTGCTTGTTTGTTTATCATGACAAAAAAATCCTCCACTTAGTCTCAATGAACAAGAGGAAGGTGTGAGAACATCCAAAATAACAGATCATGTTCTGAAAAATATTACCTGGACTTCAAAATACTTTCATGCTCTCATGCTCTGATTTGTCAGATGTCAGATGTTTGGAGTTTGTGATCTCAAATAATGAGCTCACAAATCGAGGGAGGATTTCAGGAAAGTTTTTTTTTTTGTGAATGAGGAGAAGCAAATGCTTTCTGGATCTCCTAAGGGGTCCTGAGTGGGTGGCAAGTAAGGCCCTTGTCAGGGGTCATTTATACAGCAAAAGCACAACTTGGGTACAGTGTGAGTCATCCTAATATCATCCTGAAGATTACAGGTACAGCCACTTAGCTATATTATTCCTATAGAGAAAGCACATCACATCAAAAGGGTATATGGAAATAACAAAAGCATTCTTGGAAAGGGGGAGTGTGAGTCCAGATGTTCTGGTCACCTACTTATCTGTATGTGTCTGATATCCATCTGGGCCCACTGGACCAGAGGCTGCTAATGATTGTGTAATCTCAAGTCATCTTATCTCTATGGGGACATGTAGGCCTCTATATTGCTTCTCTGTCCCAAGGCCTGATGCTCTTCATATTTGCCTCTAGTGTGATAGGTATTTAACTCAGTTCCAACATCTGCCTGACAAACCCAAGGTCCCAAGTTTATTCCCCAGTACCACATGCCTCAGTACTGGTCGAGGTGGCTCACACCTGTAATCCCAGAATTCAGGAGGCAGAGGCAGAAGAATTGCTGTGAGTTTGAGGCTTACCTGGGCTACACAGTGAATTCAGGGCCAGCCTGAAATACAAAGCAAGACCCTGTCTCTTAAAAAAAAATTGGTCTCCAGCCACAATTCTTACATCTTTATTTTTGTGCTGACTTTCTTGAGGGCCTAATCCCTCTCTGACTTTATATTAATTTCTATCTAATTTAGCTGTCTATAATATTGGAGAATGAAATATCCTTAATTGAATCATTCAGTTCCCTGGCCCAGAGAAAAGCTGTGCTACTCCAAACATGTCAGAAAAACAAGCCAGTAAATTCCAGCTTTAGCTTAAGCAAGTTTGGATTGTATTTCCGTTATGTAGAGACTAAAAATTCTTGACTAATAAGAAGTCGTCACAGTCTTGCAGACCCATAAACTTAAAACTGAAGTCTTGCAAATGAACTAGATCACATTAACTCAATTTACACAAAAATATGTATACAAATATATATATATATATATATATATATATATATATATATATATATATATATAATACAACTAAGACACCTACTGTTCTGAATAAAATGACCTGAGAAGCAAAATCAGCAAACAAAAGGTTACTTAAAGTTGGAAGTTAGGACAAAAAAGGGTTGGGACTTACTGCCTTTGGGTCAAGTCTTATGATCCCCATTATTGCCCAAGAGAGCACACCTGAATTGTATCTACTAAGTTCAGCATATTTCTTCTCTGGACAATGTTATGTAACTGTCAGACTTCCTTTAATTTCAGTGTCTGTTCCTGTGCTGTTCACAGAACCTAATTGATTTTTTATTCTTTCCTTTCTCCAAACATCCAGATTTTGTTTCCTAACTTGCAGTCACCTCCTCTTTCTGCATTCATAATCTTTGACTTTGTCATCATGGATGACTTTATAGCTGTTATAATTTTCTGACACTGTTTTAGAAAATTTCTTGGTTTGCTCTCAAAGGTAGCCAATATTACCTCCTGGTACTGGTTTTAGTAGTTTAGCTCCCAGAGGATAAATATCACTTATTATAAAAAGGCTAATGAGGACTTGAGAAATTACTGTATATTTGAGCTGTCAACCTTCCAAATAACTGAAGTCATATTTTTTTAAATTGAGGGTAAAGTTCTTACAGCACAACAATGTAACAGATCTTAAATGTATAATTCAGTGCATTTAAAGAATCGTATTTGTGTAACCAGTATTCCAATTAGATCTAGAACATTTCTATAATCCCAGGAAGTTCACATAGACTCATTTTAACACCCCAAATTTTATAGACTGTAAGTAATATTAGTTATATTTTCAACATGCATTGATTAAGAAATACAAGGTATGTAAAAGATATTTTTTATCATATTTGTACATTCAGACAGAAAACCACTTCTAATTCTATAATGTTTTATATATTTACTCTATTTGCTTTAGTAGTCATAGTTGTATTGAAATATTTGAAAAAATAATTATTCACATATTCTTGAAATATTACTCACCTGGTACATAGATAATGCTGAGTACCCAAAAAAATTCAAATGCAAGAAAGGCAGGAAGGAAAGAAGGAAGGAAGGAAGAAAGTTACCCTCCAAGAACTTTGCCAAGATTCAATGTCACAAGTTTAATAGATTCTGCTTCTGCTATTCTATAGTGTCTCTACAACCAGGAACATATGGGAGAAAGTTGGAAGATACACGGCAAAGTACAAAAAGATTCCTAACAACTTTATGACCACTGACATAAAGATGTCACAGTGGAGTAAAAGTCTTTAGTGAATTGTCTAAACATGGAAAATTAATCCTTTTTCATTCCAGTTCTTTCTTTAGTTCGGAATGATGATTTATGAGAGTTTTCATGAGGATAAAATGAGAGAACTTGAAAAACAAAAGAAAAAAATGAAACTTGAAAGTTCCACATTTATTTTTATTGATACTTATTAATAAATATATTAGTTGAAGAGGTATATTTTTAAAATATTCTATTTATTGTTCTTTTATCTGGCAAGTGCTAATTTATCTGATTAGAATCTTTTACAGCAGTGCAAAAACTCTAAGGAAAGGCTCATGCAGGGCAATCCCAATCAAAAAGCTCTGCTCAGCTCAGTCATATTAGACTTTCAGAATCACATCCAGGTAATCTGAGAATAACACTGTCATCTTAGTATTAGACTGCATTGTGAAAGAGAGATTGACCCAAAGTGGTAGATGATTTACCCAAGTCAGCACAAATGATTGCAAGGGTGAGAACTGAAGTCCAGCTTAGACTCCTGTGTTAGTGCTTGTGGCTGCTATAATTAACAAATGAACTACTTGAGCCTGGATGTTATAAAAGTGAAATGAGGAACGACACAGCTGCTTCTGTTCCTATAGAGGATCTCCTGTCTTTGCCTTGGATGTCATCTCCTACCTTCCAATGCAGTCTTTGGCTTCCAGTGGGGATCCTTCAGCCTTTTGATGCAGACTCTTCAGCCTTCTGTGCAGACCTGTTGCCCTCCTGACACAACTCCAGGACACTGCAGTGAGCCCCAGACCTTTGACTAAATCTCTCAGTCCCGAAAGTGCAGCCAGATACTCCTCACCCTTCCTCATCTAGTCCTGTGGATGGCCTTCGTGAGCCAATCTTGTAAATGTTCATATATATTTATGTATCTTGTATTATATCTGTTTTTCTAGTAAATACTGATTGATACAATAAACAAACTATTTGAAAGACTGTTACTACAGCATTTTCACTGTATTACTGGATATAAACAAAACTAAAACTTTTCAAGACTTTCTTTAATATGTGGAATCATATTCCTATGGAGGAGAAATATCTATATAAAATTGCTTTTATGACAGTTTCTATTTCCCTAGTATTTCTGTCTAAGACGTATTTTAATCCCCCTACGAGAATAAAACATCTGTTCTCTCTGTGTCTTTATAATTCACTTGCAGGTTGGAGTTTGTCCAGGGCTGATCAGGCAGCTAACAGCCTTTGGAGCAGATTCTATCTTCATAAACTCTGCCATCAGCACTCTACACGTGTGAGTGGCCCTCTAGCCTCTCAGCTATGCTCCAGCTCTGACATCCAGGGGTTTAGTAACTACCCAACACACTGTGGAGTCCCTAGGGGAAAGATTACACCAAGTTATTTCAGAATGACCAGAGCTGAGTAGCTGTTGCAAGAACATGCCCAGTTAAATCAGAAAATCCCTTGGGTGGTTTTCTAGGGAGCGAGAAATTTGTCTCTCTGTCTTCAAATCCACAGTGACAGAAACATGAAGAACCATAAACAGAACCCAACTTTATAGTTTTAGTATTTGATTTGTTTCTAGCCCCAAGATTAGATACAAAGGCAGAAGAGTTGGCAATTAAGAATAGAAATAAACAATGCTACCAAGTTGAATGCACTGTTATTTGGTACTCTGTAATACTTGTCAAAGTTCTCAAGGCTTCTAGGTGAAGCAAATACACTTTTCATTAACATGGAGAAGCCAGATATATCTATCCAGATTAACTGGATAGCCAGTAACCTGGAAAAAATTATATATATGTACCCTTTTACCTATCAGCACCTGCAAACTCGTAGTTTGCCACTCATAGTCACTCTATTGAAAATTATTCAAAATCGTTCATGGGACTTATCAGATCCATTTCTATAGTACATTCCTACCTGTGCTGTCAAGGTGGCTGCATATTACATCTATTTGAAAACTAAATTCTGAATTTTAATTAAGCCCTGGATAAGAAATTGTTTTGATTCACATTCCCTATAAGTAAATTTTACCTAATAAAATAGCTTCTGTTTATTGAGTACTTGTCAGACAAAAATATATATTAACTTACAGTCCATTATTCCCACAAACTCTATATAGCTTATTTTATTAATAATAGTTTCAAACTAAGGAAAGTGAGGCTATGGAAGACTAAATAAAATTCCAAGCACTTTCTAAATTGGCAAGTAGTCAACCTAGGTACTGCTGATCACAAGTCGAGCCTTCTTTCAACAACATGCTACAGCATTTGAGTATATGTTTCCATACCAACCACTCATCTTTTCACAGTGTCCCTTGTATCCTGCCAGTTCCATGTCCTCACCTGGCACATTCATGGATTTCAGAGTGAGACAGACCTTCATGATGGTGGATGACTAGATTGAAATCATACTATCAGCAAGGAGAAGAGTCCAGTCAAGTGGTCTGAATCCAAAACCTACATTCTTCACCACTACATGGAAGTCCTTAGGGTCAGTAGAGAGATATGGGATCATATAAGAGATTCAGCACTTGCCTTTTTTAATAAAGTAGAAGAAAAGAACATAAAATAGATTAAAATAGGAAACATTACTGTGTTTTACACAGTAATGATAATTACAATGTGAATGTTTTATTGTAGGTGTGTGTGTGCATGTATGTGTGCACGCATGCATATGTACGTGTGTGTGGGGGGGTACTGGATCATAATGTATATTAACACAAACTATTAAAAATATCACATATGCTATATTTTATATATGTGTGTGTGTGTGTATGTGTGTGTGTATAATAAATGAATTATTTTTCCCTAAGTATTATTTCATAGTGGTATATTATTGAGAGCAAGACTAATAATACTATTTTCCTCTTAGTTTTACTTGATTACATTTGTTTGATTACCATTTCTTGGCCATTCTAATATTCTTTTTTTTTTTTTTCCTTTGAGACAGGGTCTAGCCTTGTAATTCAGGCTGGCCCTGATCTCAGCCTTGAATTCATAGCAATCCTCCCACCTCTGTCTCCAAAGTGCTGGGATTACAGGTGTGAGCCACCATGCCTGGCACTGTGGCATGTGATACTGATTGCTGAGGGGCATGAGGCTCATGCCCGGCATTGTTGTATGTGGTTTCCAGGGGTTGAACCTAGACCCTTGCACTTGCAAGGCAGACGCCGGAACCACTGAGCTAAATCCCCAGCCCATTGTAATATTCTAAACTTTAGTATTAGAATATAATTCTAATATTTAGTGATAATTACTCCAACAACTTCATTCATATTATAAGAATTATTTATTATGTGTGTACTATGTATCAGGTCTTAAAATAGGCATAAGGGATACAATGGTGAATGAGAGACACAGTTCTTGCATTAAAGAGCTTACAATCCAAAGGAGAAACAAAGTTGAACTAGTTCACAGGTAGCATAAAAACCTTCATGATGAAGCTGGGCATGGCAGTATATGCCTTCAATCTCAGCCTTTGGGAGGCTGAGGGAGGAAGATTGCTGCACGTTTGAAGGCAGCCCAGGCTACACAGTGAGCTCAAGGCCAGCCTGAGCTACCTTGTCTCAAAGACAAACTAAAGTGTCATGATTAAAAACCATTTGAAGTTGGACCTGAAAGCTGAGCAGGAGGAGAGATAAGTTTGCTGGATAGGAGAGAATATGAAAAGCCTAGAAATGAGAGAAAGAATAAGCTGCATTAAAGGAGTGTGGAACATGAAGGGGTTGGAGAGGGAGCCAGAATGTCTCCCCAGCTATTGTCAAGCTATCAGTAAGAAAAGATGCACAACTCACTTTACAAGTTTGTGCAGATATTCCTAGCCACTCCCCACCCCTCAGTCTGTATTTATCATCTGCTGGCCTTGAATTTATCGTCTGCTGGCCTTGAATGGCCGAAGCCAACAATGGAAGAAATGACTTTTCTTTGTTCTGTTCCCCACCAGCCCCCCTCACTTTAGGAGCCCTTAGGAGTCCACTAGATAAAGAACAAGAAGTTCAACCTTCCTTCTTCTCATCCTCTCTGCTCAAAGCTCAGCCTCTGAGTTGACACAGAACATTTCACTGGGCTCTGAATGGGTTGTGTGGTCCCTCTAGTACTTCACTTATGAAATAAGGAAGTGAATTGTTCTAGTCTCAGGTACTCGGACCAAATAAGGTAACATATGCAAATTGTTTGGCTCACTGAAAGTGCTCAGTACACTCAAAACGTTATTTTGAAAATCTTTCTGGAAGCGTCTACATATGCTGGGGGGTGGGGGGTTCTTCATTTTTGCTTTACAGTCTTTAATTTCAGAATTTTTCTTACTGCTATACAAAGATCATTGAAGAATAATTACCTTATTTGGTTATAAGTTAACACACAAGCTGAGGATCTGTCAAATCTAATTATGCTGAGGGAGCTAGTTTAATCTTTATAAATAGGTTGAAATATTGCTGTTCTTGTCCTTATATACAAATCTTCCCACTTGCTTCTTTTTTCAGGATGTTGGAATAATGTATGATGAAGTTTTTCCCAGTCCTACTGAGACTGAAGTAATTTCCTACATAATGTACCACAAACAGATCAAGAAATGTTGGGTTCGGATGCTAGGATGCACATTCAAATATCCATGAAGCGGATTATAGAGTAGCATGACCGACTTGAAGAGACACTGATTTAAAATGCCTCCTTTATGCTCCATATGCTGAAATATTAATAAAGTAGAAAATCAAAATGAAAGCAATTTAAGGATTCTCATGTCCTCTGATTGCAGGCTCATTTCTGTGGGTCCAATTTCAGACAAAGAAAAGAGGTAATGGAAAGGATCAGAGCAGGGGGAACAAGAATGACAGAAGAACTGGAGGAAAGGTGCAGTGGCCAAATCAAAGGGTCAGCATCCAAATATCCCATCTCTGTAAAACAACACTATTGTAGTTCTCCCCCTAGTAGACTCCCTAGCTGAGCGACTGGGCTGCTCTGTCCGAAACTGGCAACCGTTGTGTACTGCAGTGTCTCGTTTACTGTTTATTGCCAGTTGGAAAGAAAGCTTCTGTTTGCATTTGGGAACACTCTGACTTGAGATGTCTTTACAGGGCTCTCTGAGAGCCATGTTCCCCAGGAAGACTACCGGGTCTTTTCTTTTCCCTACTTTTTCTTGGACCTGCAGAAAAAATCGTGCTCCCCACAGAGAGGGAACATAGAGTGGACTGAGACCGAGCATAGACATGGCAGCATGGAGTTTCTTTGCAATGGGAATGGGCAAAGGAGATAGTGAATTTCACTGAAGGTAAAAAAAAAAAAAGACAACTCTGTATTATTTGGTTTCCATTACTGCCAGTGACGGTACCCTAAGTCAAACCTTTAAGCAACAAGGGAGACTTGTCTACAAATCTAAATCACTAATACTCTGATCAGATGTTCAAATGTTTTTGGAGATACTCTCTCTTTGTCTTCCTCTTCCTCTGGCCATTTGCTAACAAGCTGTTCTGTGGTGCTTTCTTCTCACACAAGCTTTCCTCAATGATGGTAAAAATGACCTGAAGCAGCACTAACTTCTAACTAGTTTCAAAATCTTATCTGAAGAAGTTTGCTTCCTTCTCATTAATTTCAATAGCAATCTTGGGACTAGTTCTGGACTATGTGCCTAGCAATGGGCAGGGACACTTTTCTGATGGAAAATTAAGGTTCTATTAGCAGAAAAAGGGGAGATGGACTTGGATCAGATGGAAGCCAGCAAAATCACTTACCTGACAGCCTCTTTGGATGAACCCTTGGATCAGCAACTAGGAGCAGAATTTTCACAACTAGAGAGAGCTCTTCATTTAGCCCTTGGCACGTTGACTCATAATCTATTATTTCTCCTCAGGAAAATGTCAGAGACATTAAGATGCACTAGGCACCTGAATGCTGTGGTATTTTGAAGCTTAGACAGAATATCAGCAGAGATGATAAGTTCTTCCTGTGAGTTTGCTGACACGGGGTACTTTAACACCCATGCAAAATCAAGCAGCAGCCTTCAGGAGCTCCAAGGTAAAGCAAGGATGTGTCAGCTCATTTCCCTGCAGAAACTGATAGCTGTGGTGAGAGGCTTCCTGCTTTTTTGGCAGTGCCTTTGCATTTCTGACTTTCTCTGTGTTTCTTTGTATTTCGCTGGTCCCATGGTAGGCACTGTTATTTACATGACTGATTTTCAACTCTTGCAAAATGATCATTCTTTTCTTACGTAAGAGTTTATAAATGTCTCGTGACAGTAGTTGAACCTCTAAGAAAATAAATGCTGCCAAATAAATTAATTATATTAGTGTAATGAAAACTATTGGTATCATATTGATTACAACACTATCAATTTTCATGGATAAAATCAATATATATATATGTGTACAATATATTATTCATTCTGTTTACATAGGGATATGCAGATCTCTTTGATAAATCCCACCTGTAACAGAGTCAAGAAATTGTGTTGGAGCTTTAGAATAATTTTTTGTAAGCTATGGTGTTTGAGTGTAGAAGGACAAGCCTTCAAAATGTAAGGTCAAGCCATATGTTCAGCCACCCCCACCTCCTCTGTTTCTATGCACTTTATATAAACAACTTGAACTCTGACCTCAAGGGAAGGAGAACCAAACAGCAGCTAAGGGATGTGGCATAAGACTCCCTACCAAGGCTGTGATGGAACACAACTTCCTGGAAGTTCCTGACTGGGGCATATACTGGTCAAAAGCATCTTCCCAGAAGAGAATAGTGGGAAGTGGCAAATTAAGGCTTGTCTTCCAATGAGTCACAAGGAACATCATTAGAAACATAGCACTTCACTTCAAATCAGTGTACAAAAATAGCAAGGAAACATTTATACCAAGTAGAAATGTAACACAAAGATCCTGTTGGATATAGCATGTTGCGCAGTGAGATGGTGGACAGGCTCAGTCCATGCTCCATGGAACACTTATCACCGCCACGTGCTCGTGAGCTGTCTGATCTCCCTCTTTCCTAAAACCTTCCTTCTGTTTCCTGGGTGAGGCAAAGTGGAGATGAGCGAACCGCTCAGAGGTAACACACTCAAAATTTTAACTGCGAACTGTAGAATTTCTTCTGAACTTTTGGGCAGAGAATAATAAACAGTTTAAAAATTTAAGAGAAGTTTTACATTTTGAATTTCTCTTAAAAATCATGAGCATTTATAATGAGATATTTCAGGACTAATTTGTAGACAAAGGACTAACATTTGCTAGTCACTCTTGTTAATACAGATCTGGATCCAAAATGATACATTTACCTCAAAAAAGGTGATGGAATTAAATTATATTTCTTATATTTCAGCAGTATCAATGTTTCAATTAATGATTTAATCTCAGTATAATTGCAACCACTGAGAAATGCTAGTCCAGAGAGTTATAATAATTATGAATGTGTGGTGGCTTGGTTCACAGACTTAATTTTTTTTCTATGATTCTGGAAAACATGGCTACATTTGTGTTTGTGTGGGGAAGCTGACCATAGTTCTGTGTGCCACCTGATGCAGAGTTTACCAACAAAAACAAAATTCTGCCAAGGATTTCTGATTGTAAATCAAATTGTTGGCAAACAAAAGCATTCAGGAACCAAGGTTCCACTATGTTTTGCAAGGATTCTGAAGCTCAGGAGTCCTAGTTCTGTTACTAACCTACCATGTGACCTTGGGCAAGTTATTCTGTCATTCTATACTACTTTTTATTTTTATGATGATATTACAAATTTGTAAAATAAATTAGAATTATCATGTCATAATTATATAAAAATACTCAACAAAATGAGTAGACCTTGTTAATTACTTATAAATTTTTGTTCTTACTGTAGGTTATGATGTTATTATGATAGATATTTTGACACAGCAATAGTTTGAGATAGTTGCTTCCATCCCAGCTGAGACTCTTCACTTGCCCTTGCCTTAGTTTCTAAGAGAATTTTACCAAACTAGTGCTGAACCTATGTTTTAAAATGCTAGAACCACATTAAACAAGGGACAGAAGGCAGCAAAAGAAAATGAGTGCTCAGTAGAGCCTGCAAGTTGAAGAGCTGAAGATGTGGGTGTGTAGAGAGAGGTCACATGTGCCACGTATTATTTGAGCAAAGCATGTTGATTGATATTTAGCACAAGTTTCTGGAGAAGCTTTGGAGTCTGAGAAGTTGGAAAGGAGCCAAAAGGTGTTTGAAAGGTGCTTTATGATGGATTATAAACTAAATCTACCCTGATGATCTTTAAGGGATAAGGATTAGGATTCAGCTGCCGTGATTGTGACTCTGACACAGTGCTTTCTAAGGATCACCAGGTGGAAATTGTTTGGGTCATTTGGGGCCTATCTTGAAGTGGGTTTATCTTTCTGTACTTGTTGAATTATCTAGGCACCTTGATAACATCACTGCTGAAGGCTCATCCCAACATGATCACTCTTTCTATTCTTGGTTCCCATAGTTATTGGGTGAAGTCCACTTAATTAACAGAAACCAGTCTTTAGTCTTTCACATTCACTGACAGGCTCTTCTTCAACTCCTCAAAAGACAGCACAGCCTTCAGTAAAGGAATATACAGTAATCAACAGTACTGGCATGGACTCTTGGTCTTGATTGCCAGGTCCTAGCCCTAGCTTCAGCCAACTTAGAGAATGTGACCAGACAAAATAGAATATTCCAACCATTCTGTGGACATCAGACTCCTTCTGTGACAGTGAAGGGCTAAAGCAATTACTGGCATTATACTGTTGGTGTTAGATACTGTCATGATTTCTGTTTTTATCTCAGACTCTTCACTTGGCTTGTCTTAGTTTCAACAAGCATTACAACTCTTCTTGTATGGCCTCTTCTATGTGACTTTACATTTTTCTCAGAACAAAAGACATCTGTTAAAAGACTAAATACTTAATAACACCTTAAACTCACATAGCGACTAACACAGTACTGAGGAGAGCAGATCACTTTCACATATATCAGATACACAACTGAACGATCAACAGCATCGAAACATTCCACACACTGCATTCAGAACTTATCTAACCATCCTTCAAGCAGCAGACTCAAGATTGGTGGTTACTACATCAGCTTGTAAATCACTATTGTATAATCAACTAACTTCATCCCACTTATATATTCAAACAATGGCCACCAAAGAATCATTTAATCCTCACCAATACACTTTGTTTTTCCTTTGAAACCTCCCCAGTGGCCCATCTGAAACCAATGCTTAGTGAGGTAGTAGGAGATTTTCTGTGCTACCTTAGAACACATACATTTTCCACACAGCAACAAAATAACTTGGTGTTAGTACATAGTGAAGCTTGGAGACTTTACTTTTCTATATGAACTGTGCAAGTAAAGCAAACCCATACACCCCTGTTCTGCACAGAGAACTTCAACTATCTGTTCTATTTTCATAACAAATAAGTTCTATCCAGGCTGCTGACACCAAGGACTCTGTTGTGTTCATTATAAATAAGTCAGTGGATAATCATAAAGCATTTCTTGGCAGTAACTAAATCAAGAAGATCAGTGATGGCCAGCCTAAGCCGCTATAAATTTTAATGGCAATTTTTTAATGAAGCAGGGAAGGGAACGTATCAGCATTTTGTCTTTCAGGGTCAAATGAAAGAAAGCTGGAGAGGGACGAGGAAAGCACTATGAAGTACCCAGTGATAAGGGAAGGAAGAAAGAAAACAATGAGCAAAAGAGGATGTGGAAATAGAAGCTGATTAGAAGACAAGAAGCGAGAGGCTTGGACAGCCTTTAGTTTAAGGGCAGAAAGTTGCAGTTTGTTGATGTGCTCGAGGAAAGCCTGCAGAAAAAAATGTTGTGCCAGTGTGACACAGTGAACGTGAAAATGGATCACAGGCCTTGGAATCTGTGCTAAAATATAGAGGAAAAAGCAGGCAAAAGACAAGAAATATATTGGCTAAAACTAGCAGAGGGGAGAAATTGCACCCCACTGATAATAGCTGGGGCCAAGTCCTGATCATAGTGATTCATGCTTCTGTAACCAGCCTGACTGCTTCAGGACCACCTCTGCTTACTTGGTTGCATATCTCTTTGGAAATGGGAGTCCCTTGCCAACTGGTTGGGAAAAGGTGATATTCCTAAGGGACTATGAAAATTTGGTCTGATTCAATAAGAAGCTGAATAAGCCAAAGCAAGATGAAGGTTCAGTGATGCAAACTCAATTAGATATTTTATTCATCTGAGTACATGTAAACTGTAAATCTCAAATGGTGATTTTTTTTAAAAAAAGAAGTGAAGTATGGGAAAGGGATATGATTTGAGAACCTACCTTACAGCTGCAGCTGGTAGGGAAGGCCGAGTAGATGACAACCTGGAGAAAAGAAAGAAACAGATAAGATAAACATGATGGCATGTTAGCAAGGGATCCATAAAGCAAGAACTCGAGTTAATCTAGGAAGCACCTATACGGCAAGAACTCCTGTCTATATGGTAAGAATTGTGCCAGGCATGTGGCACTGGTACTCCATTGACCTAACCTTTGTGACAAAACTGAGCCCTGTTTCTCAGGTCACAGCTCACTAGGTCATGTTTTGCATGGCTGTTTCCAAATAGCTGGCTTACATGTTAGTGATAGCTATCACAATGTCCTGTGAGATCTTGCCTCATCACTTTCATTGTCAAAAAGGTGGGCCAGGGATTTAGCTCAGTGGTTCTGGTGCCTGCTTTGCAAGTGCAAGGGCCCAGGTTCAATCCCTTGTAACCACATACAACCATGCTGGATGTGGAGACTCATGCCCACCCGCAATCAGTGTTATATACCACAGAGCCAGGCATGGTAATCCTAGCACTTGGGAGGCAGAGGCAGGAGGATTGCTGTGAGTTTGAGGCTGAGCTCAGGGCCAGCCTGAACTACAAAAGCAAGACCTTATCTCAAAACAAAAAAAAAAAAAGGAGGTCAGGGAAAGCTTGTCTTTTGTTAAAGAACTGTTAAGCCCACAAATTCATTTCTCTTACTTTTGTATTTCTTATAAGTCAGTACCAAAAACTTTAAGCCCAAAGTTTAAATAATTACTTAATTATCTACAAAATACATAACTTATTTATAATAGAAAAAAAGATCCAAATAATATTTAACTGCAATTTCTTGAGAAAGAGAACAAGGTTCAAAGCAGTAACATAGCTGGGTAAGGATGGGGTACTTTGCACTCTGAGCTAGCATTTTTCCAGAGTTCAAAGGAAGTAAAGGGTTTCAGAAACCTTCTGAAAATTATTAATGATCATAAGTAAGGCAAAATTGGGGCAGAACATAAAAACTGTGTTCATTATTTAGCACCTGAACATTTTCTACTTAAAGAAAAAAACAAAAGAAAGCAAAGACACAAAAAGAAATGGTTAAGAGACCAACAATTCACATAATTTATTGTAATGAACCAGCAATTAATTTCCACAAAGAAAATATCATAAAGATATGATTGGAAACTACAAATATCCCATATAAGAATTCTAATTTAAGTGTTCAGCTGCCTGAATCCAAAACTCCCATCTTATTAGAGTTCTATGAAAAAAATTTATAAATTTTTCTTTTGTGAGTCAGACCTCAAGCCAGCCACATTCTCTCTGTTTCACATTTTATTCCTCTAGAACTGTTGAAAATTAAAAAGAAAAAAAAAAAGGAATCATTGTAAGGGGACCTGGAAACCTTGCATTCTTGCCCTGCTGCTCAAACTAGCCACCAACAAATATATCAAGTTGCAATTTTTGATAAAGTTTAAAGAGATGGACAAACTTTCAAAAGTGATGTTCTTAGACCAGTTGCCTACCTCTGGTCCAGTCTCATGGGCATACAATCGGTGGGCCTATTTAGGCCCTGTGGTTGGCTTAATGCTCCCCTACTATCATCTTCACATTCATATCAATTTTTTTCACAAGAGATGGTACAGACTCATTTTGCATGCGTCCTGTGAAACTTACATAGACAGTGATGCCTTAACAATGTCAGGCCTCTGCCTCTCTATCTGTAAAATCAGCATTGGAATTTCCCCAGGATCCTTTTAGCTCCAGGATGTGCTGAGACAAATGCTTTCAGATTTAAGGAGCACAATGCCCCAGCTGTGAGAAGCTTCTTCCAGGATTTCATTTCCAAGACCTATTTTCACCCTTAAATTGTCCACAAAACTCTAATGATAGAAACTGTAGGACCTGTCATGATCAGGATGATCTTGCTCCTTCTTTCATGACTAATTTCTCATTATGGCACTCTGACTAGCTGCCTACAGCCACAAGAATTCTGCAAGTAAAACTACCCCAAAACTATGAGGTTTAAGGCATCATCCCTTGTTATTGTTTGCAGGTCCACAGTGCCTGGCTAATTCTGCTGATCTTAGGACAGGTTAAGCATTTCCCTAGTCTCAGCTGAGTCCCACTCATATTTCAGATGGCCTCAACTGGCATATTTCAGTTCCCCTACCATGGTTTCTGTCTGTCCAACAGGCTGGTCCTGGCTGCAAGTTTAGAAGAAGAAGCCAGCAAGGATTTTGAGGTACAGGCTTGTGACCCAGATAGCCTCACGGCTGTACACCACTATCCAAAGCAATTCAGGAAGCCAGCCTTGATTTGAGCATTCAAATAATAGGCCTTGATGGGAGATCTTGAATACCTTTCTTGATAGCAGGAGCTACAGTTTACATTGTAGGGTGCCTGGACACAAACAGAGAAGGGATAGGGGCAATAAATTGTCCACACTCGCATTAATCAAAATTTCTACACAATACATATCAGCAGCACAGAGCTGTGTGATCTTAATCAATGCACTCAGTCTCCTTCCACTGCATCATGGGTGTTAACCCAGCCAGATCAGCACTAAAGCTTCTGCTCCAACATCCCCCTAGCCTGTAGACCTCTTTATTTTCACTTCTACTACTATCCAATCACCTCTCCAGCCTGATACCTGTCTCTGCATCCTGAGCACTACAGCATTCAATCTAATGATCAAAGTGACTGAGTTAACCTACTTTGATCTTTTCAGTTTGACATGCCCTGAAAACCCAACTTCAAAAGGAAGAGTTTGGAATTCTTGGAAGTTTCTGCTTTCCTCAGCCATGTCAGGATCCTGTTTGCCATATTCCAAAGGGCAGCAAATGGTGAATCACCCACATCCAGAACCTGCAACTTCATGACTCCCTCATCTCTACAGAGCAGAAGGCTTTTTTTTTATTTGAATGTTCTCTGGGCTACTCTCTCCCTCCCCCAAAGTGTATCAAACACTCACCATTTGAGCCAAAACATACTGATGCAGACCTGGACCAGGGGCAGCATTCTCTCTAATAAATGAGAGGGACAGTGTTCTTTCTGAAGACCACAAGGTTCTGTCAGCTATATGCTGCTGATTTACATGACTTTTTAAAGGGCATTACTATATCATGTTATTGCAAAATTAAATCTGGCCAGTCAAGACTTTACCAGGGTGGGCAATTTCCATTTATCAAAGTAACTAGATAATCATTTGATTTTTTTTCCATTGTTGGATGTCCCTTTGATCTTTAAAATTCACAGTACAGCTTTCTCCAGTAAGCTCTCTGATGAGGCTTTGTATGAATCCAGATCTTGCTTTTCTTGTTCTTTTTCTCCCCTAAAAAAAAAAAAAAATCATGAAAGCACAGTAAGTATTCCTGCAAAGATATGCAGTGCTTAGGACCAGCCAAGGGACCACAGAGATAGACAGGCATGTTGTGTGTGCCTTGCCAGACACGTGCAGTGGCTGCTGCTGCTGCTGGTTCAGGGAATGAGAGCTAAATTTGGTCTATATCATTGTGTTTTTAACTGCAAACTGCTTCTTAGGCTGCCAGATATGCCTTTCATTTTGTGCACTCATTTGTGTTTTCACAGTCTCCAAAATAAACCTGTCTCTTCAAATCAGCAAATCTTCTACTAAGCAAAAAGCAAATGAGGGGTGATGATAGGGAACCAGCCGATCTATCATTTACCTGCCCAGATGCCTATTTCCCCATCAGTGGTTTTCATCATTTTGCTCCCTGCATCCATACTGCCCTTAGGTTGCAGCATACAGTGGCTCCTTCACCCGCAGGCTGGCCTCTGAAGGTCACCGAAGTCTGACCCTTGGTCACCTAACATCCTGTTCAGGTGGTGGATGCTTTACATGAAGAATTCCAACATTCCATGCATCTAATGCATTGTATATGTATTCCCAGTACTCTGGCAGAAAAAGAGAACATCTAAAGCTCCTAGATTAGTGATCTTGTAAAAAGGGGTTTTTTTTTAAGCATTCAAAGAGATGAAATATAAATCACAAATGGTAGAGGAAAGTGGCGGGTACCAAATCAGGCAAAATATAATCAGTAGCTTAAATCCCACAAAGGAGTTGGTATAGTCATTTAAAGGCTGAGGAATACATTATTCAGATCTGGAAACTTCAAAGTTAGCTCTGGATTTTCTTCCCCAGGTAACCTTAACTTTCAGGGTGTGGCATCAAAGTCTGCATTTGACACCCAAGACCCCCTCCAGCCTGGGCCCCACCACCATCCATCCTTTCCTTCCTCCACTCTTCTACCCGGTCTTTGCTTTGGTCATAACATAGACTTCCAGAAATGGTCAATATGCTGTTAAACGGCCCAGACCTTTGCACATGTCTCCTTCCCCTATGCTCCGTTCTTTTACTTTCCATGATAACCTACTAGTCACAGAAACTCTTATCCTTCATAAATAAGCCTAAACACCTCTGAGTTCAGATACTATGAATTCTAGGAATATTTACATCAATTATTACTGTGCATTATAACTTTTGCTTCACCTGCCTGTTTTCTTTGGGAAGGAGAGGGCATATGGTAGTCATTGTTCTACCCTTGGTGTATTGCAAAGTACATGGTGATGTTAGATTCATACCATGAATGAACCAAATAAGCCTAATTAGATCCTATTAGGAATGCAAAATCTTGGCTCTTACTTCAAATATAACAATCAGAATCTGCATCCTACCAAGGTTCCCCAGAGGATCTGATCACACATGAGAGTTCGAGAGGCACTAATCCAGCTTACTCTGATTTTTCACTTCTCTAAATACCTGGAGTATTGATTGTCCAAGCTCTGGGTTTGGGGACGATTAACATGCCTGCCAGTTACTGTTCACTTGACATGGTGAATTTGCGATTGCATACGCTGACATACTCCCACTCTTGCCTTCTCACCTAGAAGGCCTCACAGCTACTCATTTGGAATTCCCTTCAGCACCCAGTTGTAGGGTAAGCCCAGAGTATATGCTTGGTACAAAGTCATGCAAAAAACTAAAACCACTCTAAAAGAGCCAGGTTTATAAAATTATATCGTGGGTGTCTCTGCAACAGAATAGCCAATGTCAAATTAAATCTGAGGCCTTGCAGAAGCAAATGAAAGTGAGTTACCTTGCCTCTAGTAAGAATCAAGTGAAAGATGAATTTTTATAGACATACTCGTAGCTCTCCCAACTTGCCCTTAGCTTGCACCCCTGTCATTGGAGGGGTATACACCAATCCATTGGGACAGATTTCCTGATTCCTGCTTTATATTTAACCTTTTCTTAATCCTGGTAAACTTAGAAACTTAGTACATTTGATTGCTGTACTCAACAACTCATATTCTCTCTGTGGGCACAGTAGGAAATTCTGGTCTACTCTGTTTTATTCATGGTAACCACGTACTTTACACTGCTCTGGTCTAACACAGCAGTGATGCAAGGGACAAAACTCTAGGATGTCAGGATGTCACATTCCCTGTGAAGACTGTGAAATAAGCAACAAGGCATGTTTGCTTACAGTGAAAAAAAATTAGGAAAAGATTATTCCTAATCTTAAATTTCTTTATCTCTAAAACAAATATAAAATGACTACTCACATTCCATGTTAGTCCCAAGAATTAAATTGTACTATTGGAAATTAATCCCTGCATTTTACCCAGCTTTAGGGAAGCTCTGGGTATTTACCATTATTTCACTGAAAAAAAAAAAAAAAAAAAAAAAAAAAAAAAAACAGTACCACCTGCCGAAAATTCTCACCCTGTCTCCAAACCACATTTCTGAGGCCAGGATTTTAGCACTGCAGCTCAGCAATAGCATTTTCTCAAAAATTCAGGCGGGTAACATATATATGCCCAGTCTAGAATCTCTGCCCACTGGCCTTGCCCGCTGGGAGACATGTTTGTTCCTGGCACCAGATATGTATTCTCTGAGGATGGGGCAGAATGAGAAGGAACTGTGCGTGTGTTTGGCTCTGGGACATTATCTTACCATCTTAAGTAATACTTGCATAATTCGATTGAAAAGACTTCTCATTAGATATTCAAAGGCAGGAAAACATTTACATCGAAGTATCAGAAAGCAATCAGGACCCAGGGAAAGCAGCTCTAAATGCCAGCAGCAGCCATCACCCAGAGCCCGCTCGCTCCAGAGTCCTGTGTGGTCCAAGGATACAGCCTGAGGTGATGTGCTCAGGCCGGACACCCAGCGTCCCCAGCACAGCCTGTCAGAACACAAAGAGTCATTTCTCCCAGATCGCGTATCTTCGAAGATGATGGCATAACTTACTAGAGCCAGGCTCCTTCCTCCGAAGATCTCGTCTCTCAGGCCCTGCAGCTCTGCTGCCCGAGTTTGGTAAGAACAGGGGCTTCCCACGCAGTGCCTATGGCGGAGGGCCCACCTTGGTTTCAGCTCACCTCTCTGGCAGTCAGCTCATGAGAGAGTTGCAAACTTCACTCTGCCTGCACTTACTAAATGAGATCAACTGGATGAAGCACACAGTGTATTAAATGTAGGCTAATAGCATTTTTATTATCATTTATGGCCATAGCTAATAATACAACCTGGACTAGAACTCAAATCCTTTATTATAATACAGAATCGCAAATTTCAGTCCATGTGTCAAATCCAGCTCATTTTGAATTTTATAAATCAAGATTTATTTGAACATATATATGCTCATTTCTTTATATATGTCCTCATTTGTCATATGTGTGCTCATTTGCCACAGTGACAGAACCGAGGAGCTGTGTAACAGAGATAGGATTTAAAAGGAACCTGGATTTTGACATGGAAAGATAAGAATTAAATATGAGCTTCCTCATAGACTAACAGTGGGCAAATCACTGTAAATTTCATTATCTGTGTAATGAAGGTGGTAAGAATATCTACTTTGAATATTAATAGTGAGGACTAACCAACATATTCAGACCCTGTAGAAGTCCAATAAAAAGAGGATTCATTCATTCATTCATTCATTCATATAACTGACAGCAGAAGAGATACAGAACAGTTGGCACGAAAGTAGCAAGTCTCAGTCAGAAAAGACAAGCTTATTGAGCAAGGTGTGTGTCCTAACTCATCCATCTCATTAGTATCAATTGGTCAAGTATCTGATTTTAATTTTAAGAGGCTATAGCACAGAGAATTGCCTACACTTTAAATTTTGCCTTTGGCTTAGTCTGTATCACAAATATCAAGCCGAACATTTTTTAGTCTGGATTCGGTTATTTACTCTTTTTGAAACAACAAATAAACCAGGTCATTGAAAAAACATGTGCCAAATCAGACGAGCTGTGTGTCAAGCGTCACACATAGGAGAGGCCCACAGGATGGTCTAAGCCCTGGGACATCTGTGAAAGCAAAATGGTGCTCAGTGAGAAAAAAATATACCAAGTACAAAAATGTCAATATCATCAATCCTTGTCAGAAAAAGAAAAGAGCATTCCATTGGAAACTTTCTGTGACTGTTTTTCCAGTTAGGTACCATCACTTTTTGGAAAATTATAAAGATGAGCAGGCAAAAATAATGTCATTAAAACTGTTCACCTCTAAATCATGTTTCAGCTAAATCATACATAATTGCTTATTTGTTCCACTTCTAAGCCAGTGTCCCATGATGCTTCCGTATGTCACTTTGTCTAGAGTAATACACATTAAAATCATATCAGTACCTACTTTTTATATTAAAAAGTTTCTTGAGTTTTCACTGTGCTATGAAGAGACTAATATGTTAAGGATTTATAATCCAGTATGAGGCCTACCAGTTTCCCTGAGAAAAGGGGCTATCACTCTCCTACACACAAACAAAAAGTCCTCAGATGCTGAGCAATCTGCAAGGGAGTCTCGCAAGTGAGTCATCTGACCATGGATTTTATGCCCCATGCACAAAAGGGACATTTAGTATGAAAGCAGCAAATGAAAACTAGAGGCTGTTGTCAGATTGTCAGCCATTGTGCTCATATTAATAACCGCTGCAGCTGTCTGAGGCTCAAATTAGCATCTTTGAAGTAAGTTAAACATTTTCAGCACTATTTAGAGCCATTTTCAAAGAGAACAACCAAAGTTTATGCTGAAATTGTTTGCTAGATGACCTTTAAAATTTAAAAAAAAAATCCCTTCAGAAACCTAAAACATGCTTTTTCTGAGATCACATGATAAGATCACTTGATAAATCTGTAGTTTCAATTAGCGAACTATTCCAAAAGCTGTAGTCTTTAGACACATGAATTTGCTCACACATGCACACACAAACTCGCATCAGTTCTTATAATCTAAAACCAGGAGCAGTCTTTCCTTGGCACTGGGATGCTTTCACACATCCAGATACCCAGTCAGAGTTGACATTGACACCCTTGCTGGGTGCTCACTGTGGTTCTGGAAGAGAATAAGCATTTCCAGCAAAATCAGTAGTTCAAGTTACAGACAGATAACTCTACCAGCCTGAGTCTCCTGCAGTGAGGACCAGCATCCCTTCAAAGGAGCAACGCCACAAGCACATTAACTGCAGGGGGGAAATGAGTCAATCTTGAGACCCAAGAAAACCTATAACTTAACACAGACGAGCTGGTAAAGAGCAAAGTCAGTCACTGTGTCTACTGGTCCAGAGGTACTGACAGCTGGATTTCAAGTTGTACTCCTAAAACTCTTCAGATGGACTCTTGGTATTTCTGTGTAGGGATTTTCCTGGGATAAGGTTCTGAAATGAACCTCCCCAACTGTACAGTGGTAAGACACAGACCAATCGCTGAGAGCAAATGAATTTTCCAAATAAGAGGAAGTAGCTGAATATCGTAATCAAATGGCAAACCCATCCACCTTCCTCTGACAGCTTCCATCTTACGCATTTAAGCATAGAGTAATTAAGTAGAGAAATATTTCCTTTGGATTTAAACTGTTAAGAAATACTAGTTCTGGGCTGGGGATTTAGCTCAGTGGTTCCAGCACCTGCCTTGCTGGGTTCAGTTTCCAGTAACCACATGCAACAATGCCAGGCTCATGCTCACCATCAGTCAATACCACATACCACAGTGCCGTGTGTGGTGGCTCACGCCTGTAATTCCAGCACTTGGGACTAGCCTGAACTACAAGGCGAGACCTTGCCTCAAAAAACTAAAACTAAAAAAAAAAAAAAAGAAAGAAAGAAATACCAGTGCTACTACTAGGAAATTAAATTTGGATTTTAATTCTATTCTTGTCCTCAATTTCCTTTCTCCCAAAGCTCATAAACTATGTGGTCTACATCTCCATCTATCTATCTATCTATCTATCTATCTATCTATCTATCTACCATCCATTTATCTCAGAAAATAAGCTGTCCCTAAGCTGTGTTCATGATCCTAAACATTCATGCTCGCGCTCTCTCTCTCTCTCTCTCTCTCTCTCCCTCCCCCTCCGTATCCCTCTCCCTCTTTCCCTCTTTCTACATGTACTTCACATCTTCTACTACGACCTTTCAGAGCTTCATTCCAGGGATAGGAATTTATTTGACACAGGCCCAGAATGCAGTGGACAGAGTACCAGTGTAGTGGGTCTCCCATCCTCCCTCTTTCCCAAAATGCAGATTAATCTCATGCAGCTTCTGCTGGTCCATAACCAATATCTGACATTTCTGTTACCACACTCAGTGCAGAGGTCCCAAGACAGGCAACAACCTGCCTAGTTCTTAGCTAACAGTGGCTACAGCACGTCCTGGGGAGGGGAAAGCTCTACACAAAATATCTTTTCAACACTAGCTTTTTTGCCAGAGTCAGAATCTATTTGTATTCCTTTCATTCTCTAGCAAGTCAGTAAAATTTGATATGCTCCCATCTTCCAGGAACTCTCTTTACATTTATCAATGAAGAAGAAAACTCTAAATTCACCCACAAGATGGGACTGGAAGGTGATAAGATAACATCAATTCATTCAGAAACAGAAGAAGTTTACCTATTGTAACAACAAATATATTTGCATTGCAAACAGCAGAGGAACTGAAGCCTTGATTGCTCTACCCTTGCATCTTCTGCTTCTCCTGCAATATGGAAACCAAATCCATTGCATGTGTATGAGAGGTCCTTTAATGTAGACAGCTTCAGAAACAACCTTGGAGTGCTGTTTGGGGTGAGGAGACATAGGAGGAGCCAGGTTTGTAAGGCACAGGGACTTCCCTTCAGTAATGACAGTCTGCCTTGGCCAGGGTAGATGCAGCACCTTTCTGGACTCTTTGACATTAGTATCTGTTGCTCCTGACTTCTCTTCCTGCTTATTATCTCTTTTCCTCTGCCTCTAACCCTTTCCTTTATGACTCTGACTTGGATCTTGATAATCTCATCCTAAACACTGTCTTCAGTGAATTAGAATTGTCTACTTAAAATGACTCGTTATTATAATTCCCAAGGGAAAAAAAGTTTGCTGTGTTAAGAACTTGGTCTATTTCCAGTCAATGACCAAATAACAAAGATGTTTCTTTGTCTCGAGTATTTACAAGGTCTTAAAAACAGTGGGCTTAGAACTTGATTTGGGACATTTTCTTACCATACTTTTTAAATAGAAAATAAAAGACCAATCAAAATGTTCCCAAATGGCCCCTTTTCCTGCATCTCTGGAATGCAGGGGTGAATTCACACTGACATTCTGGCACTGAGGACAAAGACTACTGGCTGTGGGAAGCAAAGCAATGTCTTATGGTCAAATAAGAATTCTAATATCGGGGTATCAAAAAGAGCTCAAAAATGAAGAGTTATCTTCTTATATGCTTTGACTGCTATTTTTCCCTACAAACTGGTCATTTGCCCCCGGGACACCTGCCTTGTCAGTGTGAGTCAACGCCTGTGCCTGTCCTCTGGAGAAGGAGCAGAGCAAGTGACGAGGCGTCAGCAGACCTTCCTATTCAGCTGCAGTTTTCCCTGGGCTGAGAGCAACATAAATGAGCAACTTACAGTTCTGTAAATACAAAGCAGGGGAGGAGGATCTGGAGAGTGTGGCCCCTGTGGCTCTTCTGTGCAAGACAGCTTTGCTCAAAGTGTCTGCAGTGGGTTGAGTTACATCCTCCAAAAGCATGTGTGGACACCTCCTTCCTGATACTTGCCAATGTGACCTTATTTAAAAACAGATCTTTTCAGGTGGACTCAAGGGAGGATGAGCTTGAGGGTGAGCTCGAAGTCCCGGGGCTGGTGTCACTGAGCAGCTTCCTGTCAAGTGTCCAAATTTGCTGGTTTACCATTTACATGTGGACGTCGGTGGGCTTGGATTTTCATATAAGTCTTCTGTCTTGTGAGATCATTGATGTGAAGTCTAAGCAGCCTGCAAAAGATCCTCTGTTTAGGCCGTGTCTCCGACAAGGAGCCCCAATACTTTTCACCAACTGGCACACATTTTTCACAGCCCTATCATTAACGGTATTAGAAATGGATCTCCCAGTAGATCAGAGCTTTCCAAATTGGAGTAAGCAGGAAAATCAACTCAAAAGTGTGTAAACTAGAATTTTAGGTTCCGTGCTTAAAAGACTTTGAGGACAGTTCAAAGTAGAGAATTCAGCATTTCCATTTTTTTTTCTTCCTTTCTCTCTATCTGATTTTTATTTTCAATTTTCAGGTTGTTTTTCTCCAGTGAACCATTGCCTTGTCTCTTTCTATTTTTCTCAATGTTAAGATCAGTAAGGAGTCCAAATGAGTTTCAGAAACAGCAGAAATAAAACTTGGAAGTATCAAACATTTCTGCCCTTCTGGATTAATGAGCATTAAAACACATACACATGAGAACAGAGGCCCTGACTCGCAGACCTGGTTGCACAGGTGAACCCTCTGGACAGCATTTAAGAAATACCAATGTCTGTGCAGATCCCAGGATCCTTAGGTCAGAACTACCAAGTGGAAGACTAGTGCTGGTAAGTTTTATTAGTAACCCAAACGAATTTTCAAGAGACAGGCAGACAAGGCTGAGAGTCTTAAGTTTAGTCAAAGGATCTCCCTTCTAACCTAGGACTCCACAGTATCCCCCTCTTTTTTCCTAGGGATGCTCTTGGCTGATGAGGGGTGAGAATACCAGGAAGTCAAAAAGCTCTCTAAAGGGGCCCTAGACTTTACTCCCTAACCCTCTTTCCACCCATAATAACATCTGGAGACTTGATAAGCTACCAGGTGAGGAAAGTATTCTGCATTTAGCAAGCCATGGTCCTCAGGCCCAACTTCGGTGATGCCGGTGGACATTTCGCTGTATGATACCATGCACTAGGGTCTCTGTTCCTCCATATCTCAGCCTCAGACCATACAACCTCTTGTACAAACTGAATTAAAGGACTTTCCATCGTTTCCTCAGGGATTCTCCGGGGACACAGGATACATCTCTGATGCACGTCTTTTTTGTCTTCTTTTTTTTGCTCTTAAGGATATACATTAAAAGATGACCACAGTCTATTCACACTGCCTGCCTGATAACATGTTATCTTTCTAATGAATTGTTCATTATTATAATGAATTTAACTGAGAGAGAAGTCACCATTCATAGCCTCTCACATCCTCCTTGACAAGTTTTTGAGATCTTGCCAAAAAGAAACATGAATGTACAGTTGTGATGTGGTCCAAACAGAACTAATATTTAAAATCTATTCCTTTTCATTTTTATTAGCTTCACAGTATTTTATTACATGCATGCATAAATTTAATTACCCAGTCTCAATTTTTACGATGATAACCAATCATGGACTGAATGTGCTATCACATGCTCTACATACAAATGTGCTGAGTACCTATAGGACACATCCTGAAAAATAGAACAGAGATGAGAAAAGACATTAATAATTTTGTAAAACATTCTAATTACCTTCCAAAGAGTTCTGGTCACTTTCTCACTCCTGTTTTCAGAAATGGACTCTTCCTCATATCTCCACTAATGTAATGCAGTATGTATTTCATCTTCACCATTTGATGTGTGAAAACAGATTGGCACTGTTGCTTTCATTTGCATTTTTCTCATGATATACACAATCATATGCTTGTGATAAAGAGAAAACAGAAAAATCTCCTGCTATATCTTTTTATATGCTTAAGAACTCTATATTTTGCTATAAGCTATTTTTAATATATTTCCAATTTTTCTATTGAATTTATAGTTTTTCTTACATTTTTTACTTTTATTAAACTAAGAAAATTATCTATGATATATCAAGAAAATGCCTTTTCTTACATTCCTATCAAAAAATTATTTGGATTTTTGTGGATTAAAATGTTTATTTCAGAAAATATATTGGCATGATATTTAATTGGTTCCTAGATTTTGTGTCACACCTAGCAAACATATATCTATTTTTACTTCTAGCACTTCTCTGATTTCTTTCTTTTCTTTTCATATATATAGTACTTACTGAACAATCCATTTTACACCACTGAGAAAGCAATACAACTTTATCATATACTGAGTATGTATATTGTGTCTTGGGGCCATTTCTGTACTGTATTCTTGTATTTTAGGCTATTAATTTATCTGTGTGTCATATGTGAGTATAAATTTCTATCTTGTTATAATTTACTATTCCATAGAACTAAGCCCTAGCTCATCACTCTTATTATTTTCTGACCTTTGTTCCTACCTAATTGTTCCTAATTGTTCCTAATTGTTCTTTTCTTTTCTTTTCTTTTGGTACCAGGGATCAAACTTAGGACCTTAAGCTTGCAAGTCAAGCACAGTACCACTGAACTAAACCCTCAGCCCCATGAACTAGCACATTCTTATCTAGTTCTTTTAAAAGTATCCAGCTAGCCAGGCCCTATAACATAGGCTGAGGCAGGAAGATTCCAAGTTCAAGCCCAGTAAGGATAACTTACTTAGCAAGACTCTATCTCATAATTTTAAAAAGTAGATTTGTACTCAGTGTGAAGACCATGGGTTGAACCCCTAGTACCACTGCCCCCCAAAAATTAAAACTATTTTGATTATATTAGTTGTATATATTTAATTAAGAAAAACTGATACATTTATGATATTTCTAGAAGTATTATATGTGTTTTAATTATTCAATTTCTATATAGTATTCTTTATTACTACCTAAAAATATTCATACAAATTTTCCACATTCATTTTTCAAACATACTTTTTAAATCAATGTCTTTTTTATTTGATAGTTTCGTGGGTTTTGGGCTTCTTTTGTCTTATTTTTTGCAGAACCGGGAATCAAACTCAGGACCTTACACTTGTCAGGCAGGTGGCAGCACCACTGAGCTACAACCCAGTTACTTTGCTATTTTGAAGAGATCTTTTCTTTCCTTATAAAATGTAACTATTAGGATTGTTATATATAAATCAATGGTTTTCACATATTAAATAGGTATCTAATATTCTTTTTTTTACCAGGAAAGATGAACAGTCCCCAAAAATAGAATGATAAAAAAGCCAGCGGGGGGGGGGCCGGGGAGTTAGCTCAGTGGTTCCGGCGCCTGTCTTGCAAGTGCAAGGGCCCGGGTTCGATTCCCCGGTAACCACATAACAATACTGGGTGTGGAGACCCACACCCAGCAGCAACCAGTACCACATACCACAGTGCCGGGCATGGTGGCTCACGCCTGTAATCCCAGCACTCGGGAGGTAGTGGCAGGAGGATTGTGATGTGAGTTTGAGGCTGAGCTCAGGGCCAGCCTGAACCACAAAAAACCGAGACCCGGTCTCAAAAAACCTAAAAAAAAAAAAAAAAAGCCAGCAGGGGAGCCGAAAGAAAAGGATATGGATAAAGTGCTTACTCAAGAATATCAGATTTTAAGGGACTGAGTTTAGCAGCGGGCGGCTCGGGAAACGGCGACTGCAGCACCGAGTCTGTGTCACTGAATCTGCGCCGGGTTTGGAGTTTGCTTGTCTCCAGGCCCACGCCGGAGTAGCGCCCAGGGACTGAGGTTAGCAGCGGGCGGCT